>WEIS01084482.1:42130-72035 GCA_013389965.1 Todus mexicanus
CCCAGCCTCTCTAGGTCCCTCTGCAGCGTCTTCTTACCCTCCAGGATATTGACACTGCTCCCCAACTTCGTGTCATCCGCAATAATCCCTTTGTTCACTGAAGTGACTCTCCAGTGCAGACACAGTATGAGTGAGAGAAAGAGAAACAAAATACCAGTAGTTTATATTTGGCAGCATGACACCCCATTAAACACCTAGGCTCTTTGGTACAGCCAGAATGAGCATAGAGCTATTTGTACATATGTCATTGAAATATTCCCTCCAAAAGACAGAGTGGAACACTGTTGGAGTCTCAGGTTGAGCATGGTGTGAAGACTAGTGTTGAAAGCCTGAATGCAGTGGGGCTGCTAGGGCTTAACCACAAGAAAACATTAGGGAAAGCATTCTTTCCCTTCAACCTGCTGTCTCCTATTCCCCATCTTCAGTATTACGTCTTTGCACTAAAATATGGTATGTGTTGTCATTTCGATATGGGAAGAGGGACAGGGTCTTACATGGATCTGCCTACCCTTTCTTAAAAAAACACCTGATTCATCAGGATTGAAATTAACCCATGGGAGGATGGGAAAAGTAAGGCTGTGGGCGATGTTCATGGTCTGTCCGAGGATGCCTTACACAAACACAGTAAAAGTCAGACTGTACTTGTGAAACAACAATCTGGGCAAACAGTAGTGTCTAACACCTGACAGTGGGGTCAAATTTTAGTAGGGAGCTGAGATACTCAATTATGAATGCATATTAATTGATACCTACTGAGACAAAACATTTCTGAGTAGGGAAGGGACAGAATTTCTTCCATATTTGTCCAGAAGAAAAGTCACAGAAGACTAAACACACTTTTACAGAGAAGAACTGAAAAACAAATTAATAAAGGTAGTAATGTGACCTTAATATGTATCTAAAACACCAGTGATGTAGTCTACTTTTTTTTCATTATGGTTTTTGTGAATTTATGCATCGCTTGAAAACTTGCAAAAAGAATTTGGATACGCAAATTTTGCCCTACTTGCTTGGAAAAATATTTCTTACATATAGCCTATGTTTAAACAGCAAAGCTAATAACCTCAGAGGAGAATATTTAATGTATTCCTGGGATAGATTAAATAGCCACAAAAGCACATATCAGCCAGATAAATCTTTTCTACAAATATGACCTCCTATTTGGAATGTTATTTTGAATATGATTATTTATTTACACAAATATTTACAATGCTGCTGAATTCTGCAAAGATTCTTGTGAACTACAACCTTCTTGTGGAGTTGTTAATGAACAGCAAAATAAAAGTGGGTTTAGACACTTCTTCAGTTAATGAGCTTTCTTATTTCCAGAAGTATTCAAATGCCATATTACTACATTCACCAAATGCATTGAGAGGGTAATAACAGTGGTTAATGAGCTATAGTAAGTGACTTATTAGAAGGAACTAAATATATCTTTCTTGCTGACTCTGAAGGAGCACCTGCAAGTTTTTATATGGCAGACTGTGAGGTCTTAAGTTTGATGTACAGCTGAACAAAGGTTGTACCCACCAAAAGGCATTGCTGAGGTTGAAAGGATGCGTTCTGCATCACCACACTGGTAAGGGTTAATGATGATGACGGTGGTATCAGGCTTGAATAGAGTTAAAGGAATTATTACCCTGGTACCACTTTGGGGATAAGATGGTAAGGAGCAAAAAAAATCCAGAAGTTTAACAACAGACAGAAAACAATCTTAAAGGCATAATCTAAGAGTCCCCAGATGAAGAGGAAATCCCATCTTTGAAATAAATAAAATAAAAAAAAAATAGAAGGTCTGTTGTCATAAGCTGGCCTGTGCTGGCAAGAAAATGGTGAATATCATCAAATATTTGGTAATATCCTCTAACTCTATGACTTCTGTGATTCCATACCTTTGCTGGGACAGCTGAAAATTAAAGATATCTCACATAGGCATGCAGTACCTCAGCTTCAACATGAAGCAAATGTTCCCAGAAGAGACTATACATTTTTTGTGGCTCCTCTCTGTGGTTCCTCACACTTCCATGGACTACCAAGAGCCTGCAAATTGAAGGCTGAGTCAGGCTTTTGAAAAACACCTAGGTAACCACCTACCAAATGTGCCAGGAGCCTCTGAGGAGAAGTTTAGTAACACTCTCGTGTCAAGTGTTTCAGCTGCAATGATAACACAAAGAAATGCAGACATGCTTGAGGATGGAAAGTGTGGAGAAGGAAAATCTTTTTCACCCTCTCTCCACTCTGAATTTTATGTTTTCTAGATGCAAAAGAGTCTCCTTCCCCATTCTCCCAAGTAATGCTATTGCCTATCCTAGAGCTACAAGCTGTGATATCTTCTCTCCAGTTTGTTTCCAGCTGAAACAGAAGAGCAGGCAGCAGTATGTGGCTGGCACACAGAGGAGCAAAGGAAAATGCTTTTATTTTTTGCCCATAGTTTTTAATTAAGACTCCAGCAGGATCTTTCTGCAGAGGGACTGAGATTACCTAGTACAAAACCGAGAGGGTGGGACATGAGGAATAATAAATCCTAACCATACAAAACTGTATTCATCAAATCAATTTGGGCTACTGGGAGGCCACGGAGCATTATGGAAATGAGGCGACCAAGTAAAGCAACGTCTAAAGACCCAGAAACAATGGGCTGCACTTTCCCAATCTTGTCTGGGAGGCAAAAACACAGCGCAGAGCCTTGGTGGCTGTGGCTCCTGCATCTCCCTTGTGTTGGAGCAGCAGCTGTCTCTGCACAGCAGGAGCTCTCTCCTGCAAGCGGTTGACCCAGAGAGGCGATTTCTGCGTGACTGAGCATGTATATGCTGTGGGGGCTCTGGTAGTTCTTTTTTATTATTATTATTTTTGTGGCACCACAACCCCAAATCACTGTTGACTGCTAGGCTGGATAATTTCTCCCTCTCTTTCTCTCACTTGCCCACTTACACTCTCAGACTGTTGTGAACAATTACCACAGTTTGTCTTGGTCATTGTTTCACCAGCTGTAATATTAGCACATATTTTGCACTCTCAAGCTATCTACACATCATTCATTCCACTCCTTGTTTTTTGGGGGAGGATTTCCTCCGTTTTGTACCTTATGTTTCTGTACTTTTCATATGGAAACATTTATAGCTATATGTAAGGAGGTATTACCTACTATACCATTTGCTATTATAATTGTGATGGCAGGGCAACTCAGTTCAACATTAAATTTATTTGAGAGAGTCTTCAAATATGCTCTTGACAGCACTTTGGGCTATCTTGAAGCAGCAGACCCCAGGTGCACTTCCCAGTTGCCAGGTGATGAACCCATCTGGACGCATTCCTGGGTGACCTCATCTAGGTGGTCCTGCTCTGGCAGAGAGGTTGGACTAGATGATCTTTTGAGGTTCGTTCCAACCCCTAACATTCTGTGAGTCTGTGATTCTGTAACATATATAGCACTGAACTGAATTTTAGGTTGGAACCCAGATAAACATGATTCTGGTCCCACTCATGCTCTGTTTACCTTGAAAAGCCACTGGGCAGGGGCACACACTTTCCTGCAGACCTCCCACGGGGGACAAGCAAGGGGGCAGAACTGCAGGATGGAGGGGCTAGCAGGAGGGCTCTCAGTGTGTAATGAGAGAAATGGGGAAGGAAAATAAAGGAAGAAGACAAGGTTATAGCAACACATCTGTGTGTGGTACAACGTCTGTGGGTGGTAGAAGTTTAGAGACCAAGCAAAATTTTCCTCATTAACATGGTGCGACAGGGGATTGTCAAAAAGCTTAGCTTCATAGTGACTGCTGACAAAATATTTGAGAATGGGGTGAAAAAGAGGAAAATGCTTAACTTACAACCCAGCACTTTGCAGCAGTGTGTGATCAGAAGTGTTGTATAATAAATAGATGAAGCACAACATAAGACCATGCCTAAAAAAAAAAAAAATTAAAAAAAATTAAAAAAGAGAACAGTCTTAGAAAAAGAAATTTACAATACGGCATGGTTACCTGACTTATCCTCAGCTGATTCAGTCATGACCAGGTCCAGATATGTTTAAACATCTTACTTTTCAAAGCAACCCTTATTTAAGGAAAGGCAACAAGTGCAATTTTAATTGTGTAACTGCGTAGTTGTACATGAAGGCTATCCTCAGCTTTTTCTCCTGGCTTTATGGGAAGGATAAAAGCAGAAACAGGAGCTGAGTGTAGCAATTTCTAGCTTCCCCTCTAGAAATGAAGGTGTAGAGGAGTCCAAAGCAAACATATCTGCTGGTATCCCTTGACTACAATGGTCTGAGTGAGTCCAGAGTACCACATTTCATTCACAGATATTTTTGCCTGTGCTAAACTTCAGTCCTGTCCCATGTTGCTCTCCATCCTATGTGTACTGTGTATAGAAACCTGGCTGTTGCTCAAAGGAAGGTGCAGTGATTCTTCAGGTCTTCCCCAGCTCCTCAGATGCTTTCAGCTTCCTGCTAACAACATGGAAACATCATTCTTACTCTCTTTATTAGAAGAATCCAGCAGGGAATATTGCCATGTTCCTTCAGTGCTGGAAAACAGAATTTTGGTTCAAATCCAAACCTGAAAACAGTTTTGTGAAGTCAGCCTAAGTCCCCAGAGAGTTAGTTCCTCCTGCTACAAACACAGAAGAAAAAAGGTATGGACAGCTGCTGTAACCAAGATCTCACACATGATCCTACGTAACCTAAACGATCACAGCTTACCATAGGTTGTGCTAATGCCTAACCTCTTTGCAACCAAACTGCTTGGATAAAATCTTGAACCAGATAAAAACAATCTGTAGCCAATGTCTGAGTGACTCAATATATGTCAGCCTCCTATATTCAGGTAGTTTCACAAAAATCTGTTTCCTATAGGCTTTAGTCCTCTGAGTGATTTACATCTAGTGAGGTTCAAGGTCTGCTTAAAGTGTTGGTTTGAGTGGGGGTTTCACAGCTTTGTCTCCTATTGATTCACTCTGGTATGGTAGTGCCTGACTTTTTAAGCTCAGACTGCAGCCTTCCCCTCTGTTACCTCACAGTTAGAGCCTCTCTCCTCCACTGACGTAGAACTTTCTCCTTCTAGCCGCTGTCTTTCATGAAAAATATTTTGTTGATGCCTCTGCCCCTGTCTCAACTTTGTGGAGCCTGCGAATGGGCTCAGACCTTAAACAGACAGGCAGAGATGCAGACAGAGAGATACACACAGACAATGTGGTTGCACAAGCGCGATTTCCTTTGGAAACCAGACAAAAGAAGAAATTGACTCAAAGTGCATTTTAAAAGCCTGCCTATTTTTACTCTTCAGATATTTGAATCCTTCATGTCCAATCTGAATAAAATGCATTCAGCATGATGATATTCTAATGGAAAATCAAACAACTCAAGCCCAATGGCTATGATGGAAACAGATATTGTTTCATGTATTCAACTTGCTAGAGGCCTAGAAACAAACCAGGAGTAGATGCATAGGTGATAGTAATAATTAAAGTCCCTTTTGGGGGCCTTCCAACATTTTGAGCTCTCTCTTTCCCTCCTGTACTCACATATGATGTCTCTTCCTCTCACTTCCTTGGCTCTTTCAGGGGTCTCCATGCAAGACAGGTCTCCCCTCCAGCCAGAAGCTCCAGGGACATGACCCTCTCCAAATCTTGGAAATGCCATACAATAAAGGTGCTCCACTATGGAGTCACTCTTGCTCTCATCCAGCTGGAGGAGAACTATCATTACATCTTTTGGAGTTTACTTACAGATCACAAACACATTTACCTGTTTCAGACTCCCAGAGCTTAGTCAGGCTTTTGGGAGCATTTGGGCCAAATCCAGCACACCTCTTCATCTGTGGATACTTGGTACACTGTGTTTTCAATGCTCATCATGTGTGGACACCATATATAATGGCACACATGCTGTATTACCAAGACAGCTTATGCTATACACCATTTTACTAGTGGGGACATTGTGCAAAACTACCATTTAAGAAAACATACTGTAACTGCATCTGTATCTGTGGGAACCAAAAGCAATAGGTGATAATCCATGCTTTACTAGTAAAGCTTTGTTCAGTGATGGTGATAAATACAGACTGGAGACTGACTCCATGCTATTTTTATGAGATGTATTATTATTTCAATACCTTCTTCACTTAACAGTCACACAGGAGTGATAGGATAAGTGTTCATATATCCATAGTAATATTATGTTACATAGCAAATCCCTGCCGACCAAATTGTGAAGCCAGGTATTACTATTTCAGATGTACGCTGACTATTATAAAAGTCAGTAATTCTATCTTGGGGGTTAGTATCCTTTCTTTCAAACAAGTTAAGCCTACTTCTCCCCCCCCCAAAAAAAAATTAAAACCCCCAGTTTTCCCAGTCATACGAAAACCAGTTCTTTTATTTGACTGTCTTGCATTTTTGCCAGATGAACTTCTTCGACATCAGTGTTCCTCTGAAGCTAATAGAAAATACACTATCTCCTTCTCCTAGATGTTTCCATCCCTAAACCATCTATACTTTTATTGCATTTTTTTGCTAATATCTGAAAATCATCCAGTCGTCTCTGTTAGCAGATCACTAAAAGCATGCCCTTAACATGTGAAAAGAGCTGGTGAACATGCTGTGTTAGCCACCCCGTGTTAACAATCTCAATTATTTTATGCAGTATCTTTTTCTGCTCTGGTAATAATAATCTACATTTTGTCTGTGACTTTGGCAGGGTTTTGCTTGTTTGTAGTTTTTTTCCAAGTCACAGCATTCCATAATTATCTCTAACTCTGCATTTTATTCCCTAACACTTCCATCAAAACCTCCAGAGAATGTGCTGGAAGCACATTTCCCCCCTAGCCTGCTTTTTGATTAGAAATTCATGCTTTTGAACTGAAAATCACCTCTGTTCACCAGAGGCAAGAAATTATTTATGGCCAAGTTCATTTAACAGTGCCTTCTCATAAGCAAGATAAACCATTTCTGTTAGCAAAGGACTAAGGATGAAGTTGCCCTCTCCAACATTGCTGACCAATGCTTCGGCTTTGCTAGAGATGTGATGCACAAGCTGCCACTGCCACTGTTTCCAAAGATATTGGAGGCCCAGAGACATGCTCTACTGTAGAGCAGAGCTCCCTCCAAACTCTTATTTTCCTGTGAAAATTCTTTGGTTAAAAAAGGAACACGAAAGGGTTCCCAGGGCAGAGTTACTGGGCTACAACTCTGTGCAATGTTTATCCAAGCGCCTCTGCCTGAGTCCTGCTGATGCCTCAAGCACTGGGATATACTTAGCAGCAGTCATCTCTGCAGAAATGGCTCCTATTTTGACTACTGCAAAACATTTGCTTTTTTTACTTCCTTTATTTTCTGGAGTGTATTTAGTGAGTGGATCTGTTTTTCTTCCTGGTGTGGCCATCCCTGGCTCTAGTACTGCAGATGGTGAGGCAGTGAGATGCCCAACTTGTCTCTCAGCCCCTCTTTGAGGATCATGTGTTGTGACACTCTGGTCCTTGAGCTCAAAAGCTTCAAATACTTCCTCTTCTGTTTTGTATCCATGTGTATCGAATGTAAACTCCTAAAAAAGTTTAATAGACTGACACATTCCAAATACAGCAAGAGTTGATTCCTTCTCCCCTATGTATTGTTGCTGCTTCAGTAATGCTGAGCTCACATAAAGCCGTGGTGATGAGAGCAACAGTCTCCTGAGCTTCACTTGTTTACATCCATCTATCTGTGGCATTTCTTTCAATGTCACTGTCACATGAATGACATTATCATAGACCAACATCCAGCTGAAAAGGAAGAATAATTTGAATTGGTTCTACACTGATAACCCAGCTGTCTTCTGCTGTAATGTAATCCACTGATCCCAGGCAGAACCCCTTAGCTGAGATGACATTGCTGTCCTTGCCCCCACAATACACATACTCTGTATGTGTCAGCAAACACTTGCAAGACTTTATCAGCAAATTGACTTTCTGCAGCTTTTCCCCAAGTTTTGGGTTTGGCTGGTGTCTCTCACAGCCTATTCAGCTTTTTTGGATGAGCTATGACTTGGGGATCCTCAGACTTTGCAGCTTTACATCCCTTCACTGGTGGTGTTTCTGGGTCTCTGCCTGCAGGGCATGTGGACTGTCCATCCTCCACAGCATAACATCCCTTGTTTGGCATGCTCTCATTGCCTGCTCAGGAATAAATTTGAGGTCTTCCTGGTATCTCAGTGTTTTGAGGCAGCCTTCAATGTCAGCTGGGCTTTTTGCCACAGGCTGTGCCACTCCCTCTAATTAATCAGATTAGACCTCCTGCTTTCAGCCATTCATGAGCATCTCTTCTCACTTTCCATCTGAGGGTGAATTGTTCGCAGGTGTGCAGCGTGCCACTGGTGTCCATGGCACAACCTCACAGAGTCTTGATGGAGCTTTTCACCAACAGATCCTGATGGTTGTCAGAGTCCCTGCTGAAGACAAGGAAATGGAGGAAAAGCAAAGGGACTTGGCCAGTCTGACTGCAAATCCTCCATTCACCCCACACTACTACCTGCCTCGTAGGAGTGTCTAGGATAAGAATGAACCACAAGCTTATGATTAACTGCAAAATCTCCCAATTAGCTGATATTGAAGCATTTGCCTTCAGACCACTGCTATACTAACCTCTGGACAAATGGTGCTCTGATTCAAATTTCTGTTTGTTCTGATCAGTTCACATTATTTTTTGTTAGCCAAACAACTAAGTGAGGCAAATACACTTATTAGTGATAATGCTCTCTATGTTTTCTGCAGAAGTTGGTATTACCTGCCTCAGCCTGTTTTGTGTGGGAGGGACCTACTGGTCTTGCTGTGAATAACCATCACTGGTTTTGTGTAGCTGAGCAGAGGATTGAAAAACTAATAATAATGAGAAATGTGCCTTCTACCCAAAAGAGAAAGTGCTTTCTCCAGCATTATTTACATAACTATCTTCAAAGCTGATCTTGACTGTCACTATGTTCAGTACCAGCATCAGAAAGACATTTACATAAACAGAGCATACAGACACAAGAGTAGCCATACCTGGCGGACCATTAAATGGAGCATTTTATGGGAAAGTGTACATACACTCTTTCGTTAGAGTTTTGGGGGGTAATTTACCTCAGAAGTCCCATAAAGAAACAAAGCAGAGCTTTCTACCATGAACTTTATGTATTATTACATTACTGAGCCATCTTGTTGCATGAAAATGCAATTTATGTTTTCCACATAATTTATTTTCCATTTAAATGGCGTTTTAATTACTCTCTAGGCGGTAAGCTAAATAAAACATAATTTATAGCAGTTTTAGGCACAAATGTGTTGTTCTTTTTCCTATGGAGAGCACCACACTAGCAAGGCAATTGTGAAGTAGCTTTTATTCAGATAACCCTGATGTTTTCCGTCCACAGCCTGAGAGCGAGAATGCGTCTTTCATTTAGCAACAATACACACACAAACACGTGAAACTGCTTTGGCAGGGGGGTTGGACTCAATGATCTCCAGAGGTCCCTTCCAACCCCTACCATTCTGTGATTCTGTGAAACACGCTCCTAGACAAAAGGAAAGGTGCTCACAAGGCTTTTGGAGAGACTGCAGAGCACAGGAACACAGCAACTGGTAATCTCCTCTTTTCAGGTCATTGAGATTTTCACATGGTAATATTATGCTTTTTCTTCGAAAAGGAACTACCACAGTGAACCACACATGAATAAAACCCAGCATGAATAAATAGCAGACTATTGAGTTGGAGGTCATACTTCCCTACCATCATTCAGCACAGTGAAGTTACATGTAAGTTAAATAAGTTAAATGCATTTCTCATTCATATTTTTATGCCTAACTGCTCCACAGTCCCAGATACCATGCAATCATGTAATGAAAGACAGATGCTGCTATAAAGAACTTGCAGCTGAAACAAACCGTGCACAGAAATGGAAAATGTAATGTGAGTTATCAGGTCTTATTAATTTTATGCTTGGGTCCAAGGCCCCCTCAGCAAAAGTTTATCTGAAGTGATGCAATTAGGAGAACGACCAAGGGACTCCTGTCAAATGGATGCAGAAGGATAGTCCTTGCAGAGGGAGATCTGGAGCTCAGCTTAGCACCCAACAAGGGAGAAATGAATCCAGGTCTGGGTGCCTGATCTGCATACTGAGCACAGCAGCAAGCTTACCACCCACTGAGGCTAGCACAGGATGGAGTGAGCTCATGACCCCTGCCTGTCCACCATACTGGCATATGATCTTTCTACTCTCCTTGAGATGTCTGGATGAGGGAGAACTCCAGCAGCACACTTAGCAAAGCTTGGTGAAAAAACCTCTCTTGAAGAATCTGTGTCCCAGTGATCTTTCCCCCTTATTTGGAGGATGCTGCACTAAACTGAAGCACAGCCTGTAGCCCACCCCGCCAGGGCTGTCTGCCTTCTAGAGCTCTTCTGGCACTGCTGTGCCAGAAGAGAAGGCAGCAGCAGGATACCTGCACTATCATCCATCACCGGCAATGTGTGATCTCCACCAGAGCTCCTGTTGGGCACTGATCCCCATGTACCTGAATGTAGCAAAATCCAGCACACATCAACTTTCCAAGTGATTTTACTGTGGGGGGTTTTCTGCTCAGCATTGAACAGTTGCTGCATGCCTTTGGTGCTATATTTGGTTTATGTTCCATATCTTTATATTTTCCTTTTCTTCGTTGTTTTTGGTTGATACTGTGGAATGTTTTCTGAATCATAAATCCGCCACTCAATACTCTTGCTTTGTCCCCCATGGAACAATTTTTATTCAAAGCTCCTTTATTCTGTAGTTAGTAACAAGAGATCTGTGTATCTGTCATAATACCATAGTTAGCCCGCAAGGCTTTTATCTTGAATAATGTTCAGAGTGCTAATTTTTCTGTTGGCTTTTTTGATTAAACCAAGAATTAATAGATTCACAAAAAAAAGCAATTGGTATTTTCTGTAAACCAGGTAACATTCAGATATTTTGGTGAGAGATGTGTTATTCATCAGAATTATTGTTTATGGGAAGACAGAAACTATTCCTAGACTTCAACAGATCTGGTGATTTCCTCAGGTAGAAAATATTTATCAAGAAAAACAAAAAGCACGTTTATTCTCAGTGTTTTTCAAAATAAGTTTTGGAGTAATAATTAATAATAGAAGGGATTAAATCCTGGAAGCAAATTTTAACATTTTCTTTTAGGTCAAATGAAATACTTGGTTTCTACCAAGCACAACTGAAAAAAAAAGATTTTTTTTTTTTTAAAAGTCATGCAGCTTGAAAAATGTTTTTTAGTTATAATGTGATTCAGCCAGCAGATTGAAAAATGCACAGCTCTGGTCTTAGTTTGGGCATCAGTAACTGATCTAGCCTCAAGAGTTACCTCTGGAAATCTTGCCTTCTAGGCCCTAGTGTTGTAGAAGTGTTGTTGGCAATACAGTACCCAAAGAAGTATTTCACTAAAGACCTCTCTGTCTGGTGCTGCAGCAATCCTGCAAAGAAGACATCCAGTGATTAGTGAAACTAGTGAATGCTGACACTTATTTCAAGCCAAGCCTCAGAAGAGGTCTCAGACAGGTGTCAGCTCATGTGCCTTGCCTTAATTTTTCCTGTTACTAACTCCCTTTGTCTAACAGATTGAGTATTACTAATTTGCTGTCTCTTAGATCTCTGAGGAGCTTGGCTGCAGTTGGAAATGGAAACAAACAGTAAAATCATCAACAATAAAAACTGAAGAAGGGGAAAAAAGAATTAAAGCTGCTCCACAGACATGATAATGACAGCAATGGAGATTTTACACCTGTATTAGGGCACCTGGTGCTGCCTATGGTGAGAAAGTAGGTACCGACTAAGGGAGATGACTGGCATAATGCACCCTGCAGTTCCCTCCAGCCTGTGGAGCACCAGGTCCTGGTGTGAGGACCATCCTGTTTGTCAGCCAAGCTTTCACCCAAAGAACAAACATTATGACTCCTCAGTGGCAAAAGGACAGGTCAAAGCCTGGTGTGTCCTGAATACCACAAATTTCCTTTTTTTTCCTTCTCTGCTTTGGGCAGGCTGTAAAGAATAGGGGAAAAGATGATGGTATTGGTTCTGGAGGAAGTCCTACAGACCAGCAGCCTGAAAGTCACCAGCAGACTGGGATCCAGATGATGAACTGAACCTCATGGAAACCAAATCCATAGAGGATCTACAGGGAAATGAAGTCCTGAAGTCAAACACAAGCTGGTTTTGGAAGTACGTTGCTTGTTAGTTAACGTAACACTGTTGTAGAGTGCAGATAACGAAGGTTCAAATCCCCACACCATCTTTCATTAACACAGGGGGTTGAACCTAAATCGGCCCAAGTACTTTGTCTGAAATGAGTGTTCCTCCTTGTGGAGATGTTATCTTGTGAGTAAATAATTGTATATGAAGAAAGAAGGAATGAGCCTCCAGTCTCTGAGCTGAAATCTTACTGCAATTAGGGTGGAGTTATTTATATGGCTCTTGTTCAGATTTAGATGAGGGAGAGCAAGCTCTGGAGGTGTGTTGGGTTTCCAGCATCCTGACCATGTGCCATTGACAATCTCACACGGGTAGATACCAATCCCTCTTGTTTGACAAGGAATTACTGGGCCTGAGAAGCTACTCAAATGCTTGTCAGAGTAGACATAAGCTTTCTGAGTTAACATAGTGGTGTTTTCTGATGGAAAGCATTTGCAATTGAAAAAAACCCCAAACAAAAAACTCCAACAAAAAACCTCAACAAACTGACAGACTCCAGGTATTCTATGTGTTTGTATTTGATTATGCGAAAATTATGCATGGTTGACTTCATTTTAAAAATAACAAATCAAGAGTGTGTAGCATATCTCATGAAGATTTTGTTTCCAATTAATTCAACTGGAATTTCCCAAAGAATTTAATGGAGAGCAACTCTGAACCAGCAGTGCTTTTTTTAACTTAGTCTGCTATTTATACATTGCTAAATTCTTACAATCAAACCTACTTATTCTTACTGTGAAGAGAGAGGAACGGGGGGCTTTATTTGGATTCAACTTTGTATTAGCAACTCAAATAACCTCAATTTCATCAACATGTCAATCATCTGTTATAATTCTGTCATCACGGTTGCTCTGGCTCTTTGCTCCATTTGGGGTAATCAAGCCAAAGAGATCATTTTAAAAGCATCTCCATGAGTTAGAGGCAATTTTTAAAAAGAGTTTAGGTTCTCAGACTTCCCCTCCTTTAAAAACATAAAACAAATTAAAAAAAACAGTCTTGAAGATTTCCTTAGGGTAAACCACACAATCTCACCAGACATAGCTTTCCAAAGCACTCAGATATCACACTGATGCAAGTGTTGGGAGCAAATCCTTGGTGTCCTGGCTCCTACAGGTCCACCTTGACTGGTTGTACACCCCTTCCCACTGCCCAGAGCTGGTGTCACCTTTGAACGGGTTTTGAACCAAGCCCTCAGACCACACAGGGAACTGAGATCAGTCACAAGTTCATTTTTCATTTCCGTTTTTGGGACTGTTAAAGCTTTTACTACTTTTGAAATAATTGCTGAGAGGGAAGAAGGTCTAGCTAGACATAAAATAAAAGTACGCACAGGGAAACAGTAAAATGAGCTTTTTCTGCATTAGCTCAGTATTAAGCAGCAGCCCCACTGATTTTATTCTTTCACTTCGTTTGCCATGGCTGTGCAGGAATTCAGGATTTGACATGTATAGGAATAATCCTATCCTGACAGACCTGACATAATAAATGACCACATTCCTGCAGTATTTCAAAATATGTGAATAATTTTTAGAGTCTGCTTTAATTATAATATTTTTCTTCATGGTGAAACATTGAAGAGTTATCATTCATGGTGTAAACTGACTTGGCAGTCCAAACATCTACACATAAAATTCAACAGTCTCCACATATTTTAGAGAACACAGAGGACAAGGCTGAGAAATCATGGAAAAATATTGCTATCAGTACTCACGGGTCCTGTTTCTCCTTGCTTGTCAAGAGACTGCTGACTAAAAAGGCCTTCCACTTTCTTCCCTCTAGACAGCAACAAAAGCCTGGAAGCATATTGGAAGGGTCTTGTGAACCACAGCCTGAGGAAGACCCTGATACAAAAAATAAAATTAGATGTGCTCCCAGTTTTAAGTTTCCACTTGGCTGAATTAGGAACCAATTTATTCTTTTGACACACCAATACATTCAAAGCTTAGCTGCTCTGATATTCATCAGTTGTGTTCTACTTAGAGCCTAGTTGCAGTTGTCTGTGACCAAGAACTGTCAGGCATATTGAAAGCATCCTCAGTGCTAGAGAAAGTTAATGTGTCCCAAACTGAAGCTGGCTGGGTAAAGGGTGCCCAAGGAAGTGTACGTTCTCCCAGGACATACCTGAACTTGTGCTCAATGCTGTGTCTTGCAGTCCTGACTCCCCAACAGCCAGACAGAGTCTTGTTCAAGAGCACTGCTGTTCCTGGCCACCCAGGCTTCCCCCGAACACAGACAGGAAAGACAACAGGCAATTGGGATGCAACAGCATCACTGAGAAGTGATCCAGGCACCACGGTTTCCATGTAGCTGTGCAAGAAAGACATCACCCATGTTTTATGTCACCCAGTGTACTGATATCTCCGCCTCCTTATGGCTTTGAAGAATGTCTTACAGCTTTCTGTTCCAATGGTTACTTTCAGTTTGTTTATGCTGACAACTATTTATTAGCTCCTGAGCTTTTCCATAGTTTTGTCCTCATTTCTGTCACATTTTTCTGCCTCCAGTTGCTCTTAATTACGCGTTTAGAGCTACTGCTTACCTCCTGTGAATGTATTTGAAATTGTGTTACGTATTTGACATAAAGCTGCCTGACTGCCCCTATGGTGTGGTCTTTGTGGCTTGACGTTTCTGTGGCAAAAACTAAAGACAGGAAAATAACCCCAAACACTGCAGAAGACTCTTTGGTGTCCAAATCATCCTTGCAACAAGGCAGGAAGTCCCTCTCAGTGGCATGCCGCAGGCTGTTACACAGAGAGCTTGCACAAGTTGTTTAGACATTAGAAAAGAGCATTGTGTGCTTCCTGTGCAGATCTGAAAGTAGAGACACACTTAAAACACCCTTAGCTCCTGCTTTAAGCTGCAGCTGGGGCTCAGCTACTGCAGCCTCCAAAAGTGGTCAGCTAATCTCTTCAAATTGTCCCGGCTCCCATCTGCCTTTCTTCAGGATATAATAAATTTAGGGCACCTGCTGGCCCTTCTGCCTGTACAGGTTTTTACACAGTTCGAACAATTAAACATTTAGATGACCAAACTATTCCTTTTGGAAAACCGGAACTGATATGTCACATCTAAGCATCAGTTACAGACTTGGAGATCTTGTATTAGGCCTTTTTTTACCTCCAGTACTTCTAAGGCAAAATAAACCCCAGCTCAATTAAAATATTTCTTTTTTGTTATTTCAGTTTTGGGTTCACCATGCAACTTCAGAAAAGTGAAAGAAAAAAACTAAAGAAGAAAGCAAACCTGCAGACTCCCCAAGCCATTTCCTCATGGCCACTGTAAACTCTGATATCAAGATTCATTTTTAACCCTCAACAAGCAGCCAAGCATGACAATTCAAAAGTAATGCATTAAGAAAGACCCTTTTGAAAGCACCCGTCTCCAGCCAGAGCTTCCCCAGTTTAGAGGGATTATGGCAATTATGATACGGACTATTGGTTGGCAGGGGAGGGTGAGAGGCAAGAGGGAGCATTCATAACCCTTAGTCCTTTCTTTGGCCTATGTGGAGTGGGAGGAAGGGTGTTTGTTTTTTTTTTTTTCATTGGGATCCTGTTGGATAACAGTGAGGAAAGAACTGGCAAGTCATGAATGCGTGGACTGGGAAACACAGGTCCCTGGCACACCTAAAGACATTTCCTGCTGCTCCCTGGAGCTGACTCCGAATTTTGAGACTGCAGGGTTGATCCCGGTTTGCAGTTTGTGTAGCACTCCAGTGGAGAAGAAAACAGACAAACCACTGGGAAGAAAAGCAGGTAAACAAAGGACCATTTGCAAATTGAAGTGGCTGTCTTTCAAATGCATACCAAAGCTGGACAGGAGCCTCTCTGATAAATTTTCCCCTTTGAGAGCTGTGGTGCATGGGTGCATAATCTCACTAGCTGCTGCTCTGAAAGCAACTATAAATGTCAGGTTGTTGCAAGAAAACCCGCATAGGTTTCCTGTTTCTTATGGTTCAAGATAGAAGTTGCACAGAGCATGACCTCAGTTCTTTATAGTAGTTGCATTGTAGCACAACTAGAGTGAAGGATCTGCAATTAGCAGTTTATGACTTCTCAGAATAAGTAAGATCATTTGGCACAAATGGCCATGCCACCAGACGCTGAAATGCATACATCTGTGGGAGGTTTTGATACAAAGCGTCTTCCTATCACCTTAAAGAAACCCCAAAAAACCCCACAAGATGCAGCTATCTGTTAGTGGGGCTCATAAAACAACACAGGTTTAGTTTGCAGCTCCAGTAAAATTATCAATACGACCATGCTTCACATCTGGAAGAAAAGAGAATAACATTGCAGTGTAGTAATCTCTCCACTGCAGTGGATTGCATCTCCTACACTAACTTCTTCTAATGGCTTCTCTTTAGCTTGTTCCCCCTGGAAACAAGAGGTGCGTCAGGGATATGAGGGATAAGCAGGACTGAGTCAGCACCTCCCCGCCTGCCGTATGCCTGAATGTATCTGTATCAGAGCAGCTACCAAGCACTCTGCCCGAGGAGGAGTAGCTGTGAGAGCAGCGGGACTGTGTGGGCTGGGGAGAATTGAGATGTGGACTGCACAGATGGGGATCTGCACACACACATTCACCTGCGTGAGGACCCGCATTACAGCTGACTCTGATGTTCAACTACACCAGCTTGCACCCCGAGGTGAAGTCAAGGAAGTTGCATCTATGTAAATGAACCTGGCGATAAGAATCAACTATTTCCCCTCGTATGAAGCCCCACTGGGGATGCTGCGAGCATGGTTTTGAGGTTTGTGCTTGTTGGTGCTTTAGGTAGGGCTCAGAGAAATACAAGGGACCTGTACTGGCACATACCATTTCAATATCTCCCTTCAACTGACAGACAAGGCAGCCTTCAAAAAAGGCACTCAGGACCTGGCACTGCTTCCAGGAAGTGCAGTTATGAGGAGCTGAAGGACATGGCTATCTCCTGATGAGGCTACAGCACCCCGACACCTTTCCCAAGCAGAGAACAACAAGCAAGCCTGGGACTGGATCACTCAAAACTTGTCATCAAGAGCTTCTTCACTATTTCCCATAATAAGACAGAAAGACACTACTGCATATGGAAAAAAAATACCAGTTTCTAGAGGTTGATACTTGGACGTATCCTGCACTACTGGTATAAAGGAAGTTAGAGTAAGTCCCTGCGTGAAGAGCTACCTACCTCAGCTAACAGGAGAGCAGCAGCTACTCAATTTTTCTAGCCCTGACCCTGTTGTCCCCAAACCTGAGAGAAGAAGTGTTACTTGAACTTGTTACCAAATGAAGCCAGCATGACTCATAGAAGCATGAATTTTTCACCTCTGCTTGTGTAGAGGGCAACCACATTCACCAAGATACCACTGTGCAGGAGTGGTATGTAGAAGGTCTGCTGTTTTTCAATCTCTGTGACATGTTCTCAAGTAAGACAAGTTTCCTTGAATTTGCTTTGGATTTTTGCTACTAAATTTCACCTACAACACCCTTCATGGGATACTGAGAGCATGAATAGATGTTTTGTGTCTTTTTAAATAGTTTATATCTTTAAAACAAAGTCCAGAAACTCTTGTTCAGCTGGTGCTAGCTTCAAGTTTGTTAAATTTCACCGATATGTTGCTTTATCAGTATGAAATTCTCCAAGTGCCTCAAGCCATGGTTCCTTCTCTATCCAGAAGTATCTTTGTCCTGATCAGATTGAGCAACAGGACACCTACCTGATCCCTAAGCCCATTTTAGAGTCAAAACCAAAGCATTCCTCCTCCTTCCTCCCCTGAGAAAACCAGGCCAGGCAGGTGCCTAGTGAACGTCAGCAGGATCCTCACAGGATTCAATTGCTTTATTAATTCATGCATATTCATAAGCATCAGCTACACCTTCCTTTTGTAATAATTTCATGCAGAGCTCTCCCTGTGCTCAAGGCTGACTTCTGCCTGCTTTTCGCAGACATTTCCCTTTCTCCTTACCCTGGCAGATGTTGACAGATCTCTGGTTTTATCTTGAATTTCTGTATTCTAGGTGCAAGCTTGGCTACATCTGCCCCAAGTACTTGGGCGTGTGCATGGTAAGTCCAACCCTGTGTTAGAGACTGACAGAGGACTGCAATGGATGTCCACAATCTGATGCACATAACCTGCAATCTTACTCTGCCCTGCACCTGAGACACCGCTGGCAGCCTTTTCTCATATTCAGTTTGCTCCTCAGCCTGAGGGAATTCCCACTTGGATTCTCCAGACTCCAGGTTATTCAGGATGGGACTACTCCTCTTCAATCCTGCTGAGAAAGAAAGATCATTACAGAGACTGGAGTGAAGGAGAAAATGTGGCTACAGGTGGAAAGTGGGGAAACTGAACTGAGTCTACCATATACAACACACAAACAGCCAAAATTTTAGCTATTTAAAATACATGGGGCGTTACTACACTCCAGTTTGCTGGTGAGGCTTAAACATTAATACTTGGTGAGAAAGTAGCATCTTCTTAGGCAGGTCTGGTCCTTTTTACTCACTATGCATGTCACAACACTGCCAGCATAGAGATATCTCCTGTCACAGGACACAGGTGGTTGTGCTAGCATGGCAGGTGACTTCAGCTAAACCTGTCACCAAGGAACTATGGTGCATTCTACCATGTGAAAGGATGTGTCACTATCAAGTGAGATGTAGAATACCAGCCTACCAGTCATGGTAGGAGTTTATATCACATCCAGCTCCTAGGTGAAGGCTGCAGCCCACGGAGACACGGCAGAGAACAGGCAGCAGGACAGAACCCACTTCAGCTGACTGATGTCCGGCTCTGTGGTCACTTTTGAGAAATCCCAGACAAAGAGGACAGCTGTCAGAAGGACAGGTCAAAGGGGGATCTTGGCAGATGAAGCTTGACCCAGGGTGAGCTGGGTGTTAATTTTATTTTTTAAAAAAAGAATTTTGCCTCCGGATGTCGTAGTTTAGATGATTGATAAAAGTGGCTTTGAAGTAAGTTTTTGGTTTCAGGTTGCATCTAATGTGATAGGAGAGTAAGCTACTGTAGAAAGCAGCTATCCTGCTCCTCCCTTGTACCACCACCTCACACTCGTTCTGGTGTCCAACAGTCTCAGGGTGAGTCAGTTCAGCTGTCTGAGCTGGTAAAAACCAGACGTGTGAAACAGGGAGGGAAAGAAAAAATATTTTTCATTAACTCAGTTGCAACATCCTGTCTTCCAGTAGCCAGACAATTACCAGGTTTGGTTCAAGGCAGAAGGAAAGGTCAAGAAGCAAGACCATTTGAAAACATCGAGCAGCTGAGGTTTAATGTGAATCCGTATCCTCGAGCGTCCAAGCAGGGAGCTGCAGCAGTTGAGGCTCAGGTACACTGGTCCTTCTACCAAGACAGCTGTGGGGAAGTCATCTTTACTAGCAGGGAAGGTACATTATAAATGTCCATGGCTGTTTGCTCTGTGATCTCCTACCATAATTTTCAGCTTCCCATATGAGCTGCTTTCAAAATGTCTTGGTTCAGCTGATGTCTCAGGGTGTTCAAGTTCTTGCAACAGTCGGTGTTTCTCAGCAGGCGGGGGTGGATTTTCAGAGAGCAAGAGTGATGGATGTACACTTTTGTGTTCTAATCACCATGTGACGCTCTGCAGAGGAGAGTGAATGGCTTGGGTTTTTTTAAACAGACATTACGGTATGTGTTTGGGACATCTCTTACAGGGTAGGGGTCAAACCCATTATAGGGTTACATAAGAGCTGGAGGTATAGCCAGGGCTGAGATCCCTGTCCCCCCAAAGTGCTACACAGAGGTGCTGGGGCTACAACTGAAGCGGAGAAGACAGAAAAATAATGCATCACGAAGAAGATATGGGGTGAAATAACGGTTTTATCACCAGTCTGATGGGGATGGCTTGCCTTCTGGGATGTCCTTGCTAAATACAGAGATAATGAAGGAAGAAAATGTAAACTGTCAAAGTACCCTGATTCCTGGCAGCAACATTCTGCTCTCTGCAGAAAAGTCCGTGGGGCTTTTTTCCAAATGCCATTTTAGTAGTTGGAATTTATTTTGTATCACACTAGAATTTTCTTTGCAAAGAGTGGATTCCGCTCTATAGCGCATATAAATTGGCTTCTTAACACTGGTAGGCACGCTTTGTGCATATGTGGTTTATTTATGTATATTTCAAACTTAACTGTGCCTGACATGAGCCCTGACACACAGACATTTTCCAAACGCTAAGTCACTAATCACTCTGGTAAATCCTGGTTATAATAGTGCCTGATTTAAAGGCCATTTAAGTCAAAAGAAAGAATTTTCTCTGACATAGGGTGTCTTTCATTTATGCTCATGAAACTCCAGTTCACGTCTGTATGAGTTACACAAGCATGGGGATGATGACACAGGGCGTAGATGGATGTCAGACTACTCCTATAGAAGTTGCCAAATGATTGTTGCATTTGCTTTCAAATCACAAGCCCACCCAACTCTCTGGGTCTGTATGTCTCTATATTCATCTTTACTCTCAAGGATGGAGACCTGCTATTTGTTTGGTGCAGCTTCCTCCTGTACACAACGCTCTGTGCATCTTCAGAAGGTGAGAAATATGAAAGCCTTCAGCTGCATGAGATCGCCTGGCTTCTGAGGAAAATTATGGCAAGACAAGAACAAAATAACAAAAGCCTAAGGAGCCCCTTCTTCCCCAGCCCTGCCTTATCCTTCATATGTCCTAACTGCTAAAACAGAATATGGTTTAAAATAGAATTTTCTGTTTGGTTAGAAAACCCGCTTTGTCTCTACACCCAAGCAGAAATCAGTTTTCTGCTTAGTAGTGTTCCCCTAGGCATCTGCCTTCTCCCTCATCTACAGGGAATTGCTTCCTGACTTCCACAAGACCTAGTTCTATTGGGGTGAATCTCCAGTAGCAGGAAAGTAGAAGGACAAACTCTTAAATGAGAAAATATCGCCAAAGCCTGATTTTAAATGCATGCAGGAACATGACAGCAATTGACATGTCTTTGACGTGTCATTCATTCATATTACACCAGCACATTCAAGCCTTACTCATCTTCTCTGAATTCTGTTTTCAAGCAATACTTCTCCACCAGTACCACTGAACTCTTCTGTTATTTTCCTCAAATGGCAGTTTTTCATTTCTATAATGAACAGGAAACTGGGTTCCAAGAGAAAAATGGAAAATTATAACCCAGAGTTACTCATGTAATGAGTGAACCTGCCCCATGTGTCACCCACACTGCTCCATACATCAGAATCAGCAAGAGAACCTATGCATTGGTTGATTCATAAGCAGTGCTACACATCTTTCTTCCGGTGCTACCATATTTCAGCTCAAAGAAAGCAATAGATCAAACCTCGTGAACTAAAACCGACAGAGCTCAACCTTTATAATTTAAGACACTCTGAAGTTAACGCCTAACCCTTCTATTCTAACTGCAAATGACCTCTTCGAGCAACTATGATGCAATTTAGGAAGGAACTCCCCATATTTGGCATCAAATTTGCTTCATTCCAGAAACCTTAAATCACATTGACTAATCACAGGCATACTTTTCTTCTGAGCGTTAGCTCTCTTTTTTCATTAAAAGAAATAACATCACCTTTGCTGATTGCCATGCTTGAAAAGAGAAAGGAAGAGCCAGATGGAAAATTCAGCTTTTTGTTTGATTCATTCCTTCACCTAACTCCTCATCTTCTTCAACAAACATCTTTTACCCTAGTTGTGAAAAGCAGTGTGTGTCTTTCTGCTCAATGCAAATTGTATTCATTTCATTAAAACAAGTCCTAACTAGGAAAATGGGCAAGGTAACTGGCAAGTAAGCGCCTGTATATAAACTGTTAAAATGAATTGATAGAAAAAAACCATAAAACTATGGCCCTGGTTTTACCATTTCTCTTTATCAGCATTGCTAAGCCATTGTCCTGCAAACTATCTGTCTATATTTACATTGACAGATATGTCTATGTTTTAATGTAAATTATTCTAAAGAAAGGAAGAAACTGCCGGAAAGAAAGAAAGAGAAGTGATTGTTCACTTCTGATACCTAGTAAGTGAACAAAGGCAGAAACAAATCCTTTCTTACTCCTTTTTTTCTTTCTAGTTAAAGAACTACAAAGAAGCACCGAATTTGCAGAGATAAGTCTGTCTTTAAAAGCAAGCGAGAGCCTGTAATCAAGACTATGTAAATTGATTAGTCAGGTTGCTGCTAAGCTTGGGGAGTGAATTAACTGCTGCCAAATATGGGCAGACTTTTTTCCCCAGTCTGATTTAACTGATTGGAAATGTTATACTAAATACACTTTTGCTATTTTAAGGTAAGCTTGAAATTCATAATGTGTCCGAAGCCTGGCCACAGGAGAAAAAAAACCCCAAGCCACCAGATCTTGAGCACGGTATGTTAGTGCCTATATTTGGGCTTGAAAGCTTTTTGAGATACTAAATTCTCCCAGGCACCTTTCTAAATAGATATGCTACAAAAGACAATCCTCATTTTTCTGGGAGGAATTGATGATATGGGCCAAGAAACCACAGGATTTAGGCAGCTCTTTCCCTCATTCACTTCCTGATGTCAATCTGAGCAGCATACCACTGTCGCACTCCATACAGTTTGGGGTGTTTTTCTGCACCCAAACAGTGGAGTCTGACTCTCCATTCTACTCCTCTGCTCTCACACAAGTCATTTGCCCCTCAGCAATGAAGCCTGCCTGTCCAGGAGACTGACACATGCCTGTATCTGACATTTCTGGGGAAGCCACTGCTGTGAACCTTTCCCTTTTCCCCTTTCCCCAACCCTATACCACTTTCTATGCCCTCCTTATTCCCAGAACTTTCAAGAAAATCCCCTCCATTTCCCATAACATCCATTTGTTTTCAGCCAGCAAATAACAATCAGGAAACTAATGAGCAATAGAAATTTATTGTTTCTACCTCAGTGCTTTATTATCTGGCTTATGAAACAGAGAGCCTGCTTTCTGTCAGTCCTCATTTCCTTTCCAAAATGGTTCTTACAGTTCCTCCTTGCCTGCTGGAGTCCCCCCCTCCCTCTGCACCCCAGGTGGCAGCAAGTCCAGCAGCTCCACACTAACACTGATGCTCTCCCACCAACCCATTCCAAAAAATGCATCTTGTCAGCTTAGGTCATGTTCTCAGTGCTGCCTCCACCAAGATTTCCTATGATTCTTGCATGTCCCATGTTGCTCTGCATTCCCCTTTTGCCTTGGCAGTACACCTGCCTGGGAAGAGAACCTGCCTGCTAATAGCAATTTGCTTTCTTTGCTAATTGTAGTTCAGTAAATACTCGCTGGATGTTGTCCTGATGTTTTCCCTAACATTTGTGGGCACATGAGCTAGAAACACGTGCCCTCAGACACGTCAGGGGCAGAAGCAGAGGAGGACTGCAGCCAGCTCCTTTCTATCATTGTGGAGGTGCACGTGGCACAGGTCACAGTAATGGGAGGTGCAGGGACATATCTTTGGGTTCTGGGCCAAGGATATTGAGCCTGCAAACTGCTGTGCTCTCCAGGAAGAGAGCACAAGTGACATTGAAACACCTCAGCATCACAAAACCATGCTACAGAGAGCAGTGCTGTTCCTGGAGGCAAGCTGCCGTGCTTCCATGCACATGCAAGCACTAGGTTGGCAGCCAGCAGTGAGGGATGAGGTGGGGGACAGGATAACATATGACAGGAAAGGAAGGTTAAAAAACAAAAGGAAGGGGAAGTGTTGGAGCAAAATGTCTGATTCCCATAACAACTTAACTGTTTAGTCCCTCCAACACTGTCTCACAGTTTCAGAACAGTGATGTACACTTTCTTGGTGGGTGATGGTATGACAGGAGCCAACATCTATATTTAACAGTGTGGAACAATTTGTATAGTATGGACAGGCCTTGTTCCACTATGTGCTGAACAAACACAGCGGAGAAGGTTGCCTACTACAAAGGGGTTATGTGACAGCTAAACGACAGAAGGAAGGGAAAAATACGCATGTACAAGGGCAGGTTACTGATGGAGAACAGACTTCTCAGTGCCCAGTCTTCTCAACGGCATTACCTGTGCTTCAAGCAGCTGAAAGAACTATAGTCTTACTCATGGTGTTGTGCTCTGCCACAAGGTCAGCAGTGCGATGAAATGAGTCCTCAATAAATTGTGGTAGCTGTGATCCCTATCCCCATAAATCTGTTCTACCCAGCAAGCCAGCCAGACTGGGAGAGACTGCAGAAGAGATTCTCTTTCCCCTGCCTAGTGATGACAAGTGATCCTGCCTGGCTGAACAAGGGCTTTCCCACCAGGAAGCCTGTGCAGTAACATGTAGCAATGTGGGACTTATTTTTACAAGACAGATGGAGTCTTCAGTTCTCATATAAATTTTAATATCTCATCATTGTTTATATGAGAAACGAAGTGATTATTTAAATTGAGATCCTTTTATTTCAGGGACAGACACTGCCAGAAGCAATAATACTTGATAGGTTGTGGGTAATAATATGATCTTGGAATGGGAACAATTCACATACTCTTGAATTCTGCTTAGGTCAGATTTAACAGTCTCCAACTAATACCTTTTTTATTTTTAAGGCAGAGGTTATTCTGCTGTAGGAAACACGGGGCTTTTTAATAGTGAAGGAGATCAACTGGGGAAGAAAAAATGAAAAAGGAGAATGGTGTGTTCTCTCTGGTCTTTAAACTACAAAAGACACACTCGGGCCAGAAGTGAGTGGCTCTGAGGCTCAAAGCAGTAGAAACTGGGAACGTAACAGTTATACAAGGGAAGCCAGAGAAGATTCAACTTCAGTGTCTTTCAACTTCAGTGGCTTTCTCCTCTAGCTCCTGCATACCTGCTCTACCTATATATGCTCTATTTCTCTTTATCTTAGTGTAGGTTTCTATCTCAGAGCTGCAGGATAGCAGAAGCCAAGTGATGAAGCTGTGCAGCCCCATCACAAGTGACTGTGATTTGCTGTAGTTCCTGGGCCTATGGGGAAGGGTTTCCAGGATCCTTTAGCTCCCCAGTATATCTGCCTCTCTGATACAACCCTTAGAGCTATATCTGAGGCCCTCAGCACGTAATAGCCCCCTTTTCTTGGTTGTTTTGGGAGTAGGAAACTGCTGTGAGAGGGCTGTGAAGCAAAGAAGAGACGCTTCTACTCATGCAAACAGGCTCTCATCCCATTCTTCATGCTCCTCAGGTACCAGACATTTGCCAGCCCCAAACCCATGTCCAACTTAAGCACAAGCAATGGAGCACGATGTGAAGCAGGGTCTATTCGTTCAGACATAGCAGTGCTGATAATGTAGCTGTATGGCTTACAGCCCAGAGCTGACTCCTAGCTGGCCAGCTCAGGGACCGAGTCAACTACCTCACTTCACATCCTGCCTGGAGTGGCACAGTTATGTGAGGCCCATGAATGAAATCCAGCTTTATTTCATATCCAGGGGGTATACCATGCTCCTTTCTCTGTGAGACAATGACTGCAGCCCTGCAAGTAGCTGGTAGGCACTCCCAGAAACTGTCCATAGCTCTCTGCATCTCTCTTGATCTGGAGGCATCCCAGCTCCCCAGGAACCAAAAAGCAAACCTGTGTCTCCCCTGGGATCACAGAGGCATGATGACTCCTCTCTTGGCAACACTTCCTCTATGCAGCAACAACAGCATAATATATCTATGCCATAGCAACCCACTGATAAAAGAACCAGAATGGCAAAGATAAATTTTTCATGGAAAGCTGATAAAGATGTGCCCATGTGTCCTAGGAAATGGAACCAGATTGGAAAACAAACCCGGTCTTCAGGGTCCAAGATTAGAGTTTACAAACACATTTATTAGCTTATACAATCAATAGGGAGGAGGTTCAACATGGGGTTTGCTCAAGGTTGTTTGGGATCTTGTTGTCTAGGTATGGGCAATAACTTAACACAAGGCAAAGTGATTGACAACTATTCCAGCTCTGGCATCTGCACAGGAAAGTCACTTGATTCCACATCAAGGCAAAGTCTCCAAAAATCCTCAGCTCCTTAGCTGTCTAGCTATCTTAGCTGTCTTAGCTGTCTAGCTGTCTGCCAGGCACTAACCCCTCCTCATCCTCCGGAATAGCAGGACCTGGTCTCCACACTAGGACAGGTGGAATGGAGCAGGGAAGCCCCTGCCTAGGGAGGCAGGAATGCCAGAGGTGCATTCGGTAGAAAACGAAAATCCAATTCAACTTGAAATAGGTGTTTTTGGGAGAAGCATTCTCTTGCCACAGCAGTAGCCCAATCCAGTAAAATGACTCAGACAATCTGGATGCATGCTTTATGGCATCTACCTTCTCCTCTCCTTCAGGGACTTCTTTAGGGAGAGATGGTACAGTCCTACATGAGCTGCCATTAGGCTGTTCTGTGAGTTGCCTTGTCAAATAGAAAACCCGCACATACCTGGTTTCAATACATTTTCATGTAACATATCTACAGTTTTCTCAGAAGACTCATGTTTAAGTCTGCTTTCCTCTCTGTGCAAGGTGCTGTTTGTCAGGCTAATGTCGTACTTTCTGTAGATAAAGTATCCACTGTACCAAGTGGCATGACTACGCTGGTTGGCAAACTTGTTGGAGAATATGAAGAGGGGAGAGCAGAAGAGGAAAGGAGAATTGTGTCTTTCTACTAAGTGCCAAGGGCATTTTTCCTGTGGATATTTGTCCTCTGTGGTGCCGTTCTGCCCTAGACAGAGGTCTGCAAAGCTCCTGAGGAATCAATGAGGCTTCTGACACTGAGATGCTATACTTCTACATCAGCTAGAAAAAACATAATAAACTTGCTGGCATTGTACTGTCAAGGACCTGCAGAATCCCTGACCCAACAGAACAGAGTTAGATGCTAGAGAGGATGATGCTAAATAATAGTAGCATCATGTTCTTTCCCTGATTATTGACAAATTAACATCTATCTAGCTATGTCTATATAGCTTCCATGCCCAAATCACTATGGTAGTTAGGAGAATAATTTTTAGATTTAATTTAATTTAGTGCAAATGAGAATTTGTACAAAATGAAAAGCACTACAGAAACAAAGTTTATTCCTTTCTCATATGGGAGTATCTTAGACTACCATATACACTTCTGTGTCAAACATGTTAACCTTACCTTTTTATTTACTTAACCTACTTTCTGTGACAATAAGCTCTTCAAAGGTTTCCTAAAACCCATGATCATCTCTAGCTATCCTCCCCATTGTATGGCACTTCCAGGTGCCTAGAGTTAGAAGACCCACTAATACCTGGAGGTGGAAAATAAGATCTGACATACAATACTTTCTGAAGATATATTTATGAGATGTAGCCACAAAAAAATAAAAAACAAAAACCAAACCCAGAAAGAACCCAAACAACAAACTGAACACGAGCTATTTACTGACAGGTTTCTAGGAAAGGTTATCCAACAAGTAACATTATCTGTAATATGATTCTGTAGTTATTCCATCTTTTAAAGACACAGCCATGAATGACAATTTACAAAGTGATAATTACCATGAATGTATCTACTCAGGGCTTGGGGGAGCTACATCGGATGCTAGTTGCTCAGGGGAAAAACTGTGGGTGGTAAATGTGGATGCCATTGTGTCTGGGTAGATGGTAACATTTCCTTATGCACTCATATTAATCATTTATCTGACATTTTCAATACTTCAGAAACTTTATACTTCTGAACTGCTTCATCTGGTCACCTAATGATAACATAGTCTTAAGAAATATTCATATAGGAAAAAGCAGGATAAAAATAATCTAAAATCAGTTTGATAAACTTTGATAGATGACTTCCAGCCTACAAATATCTTGCTACATATTGTACTGCCATCAGGGGTATGTTTTTATTAGAATGTAGATTGACTTTACTTCCCAGTGCATCTGAACAGTTGACATATGACATTTTTAAAGGGTTGGAAATCAGCCTCTATTTCCTCAACACTAAATTTGGCTTTATGCTTGCTGCATGACTTATATGTTCTAAAATCACCTGCTGTGTTACAGCTGACACTAGTTACTTACACCAGTAAGTAATAAAAGATGGTCAGTAGAAAGCTTTATTTAAGTTTTTCAGTCTTCATTTTTATTTTTGGAAAAGTTCAGCTTAATTCAAAACACTGTGCTCAATATGTTTAATTTCAAGTCTACTCAGTTTTAACCTTTCTTATCATGTTGCATAGATACACAGGAATGAGCATTTATTATTTGTTTAGGGCTGAAGCTCCTGAAGGCCAACACTTTCCAAACAGCACCTACGAAAAGGTTCTATCATTAGGGGAAGTGTGGTCAAATAGTTTTCCAGGGAAAAATAAGAGCATCAGGCTCCAAACCCACAACATTACCAGACAATGGATCCCAACAGAGAAACCCAGTTCAGCCCTCAGATGACTTGAAATAGAGCTCATGTCAATTAAACAGACCAGAAGGAAATACATAGATATTTTGGAATTAAACTACAATATTCAAAAACATTTTTTCTTGCAAACATTTTTTGTTCTTCTTAAAGATGAAATAATAAATTCAACACTTGTATTCACTGGGGGAAGAGTTAGGAATAAAGTCCTACTGCTCTTGAGAGACTTAGTTGCTTGTGGGGGGGCATTAGATTGCAAGTAGTTTTTGGAATTTGGCCTGAGTTATTCAAGGATTCTTCTGATTCAGTCTGGAATTTAAAAAGACAGTGTATAGCCAGGGATAGATTTAAGAGATAACACTGCAGATCAAAAGGATTTGAAGCGTCAAACCTCGCAGTCAGAAAGAATGTTCTAGAAAAACAAATGATGGTAATGAACACCATTCTACAAATTGCCGTGAGAGGCAGAACCCATCCTAATCCCTGGACACTAAGGAAAATAAATGGTTCATATTTGCATTTGATTACATGAAAAACTCAATTTATTTAAATAATAATTGTCTGGTCAAACTTCTACAAGGAAAAGAGGGAAAAGATATCTTATTCCTGGGATATATGTTCTTGGCATTTACGGCCCCGTGGCTACGGTTATGATGCTGTCAAGCCTAAATTAACACACCTTATAAGGAGTTGGTGTGCATATCGCTATGGGTTGAGTTTCTCACTTACTTCCCTACACACCTGTAGCCAGCCAAATGTATGAGCAGCTTACACACAAGCACAAATCTACCCTTAGATGGCTTGGGAGAGGCTCAGGTGCCTACGTGCATGTTATGCGCCCATGCTCCTGCTATAGTCTTGCAGATCTTACTAGTACAGTCGAAGGGGTCTACAAACCCCTTTGACTTCATCCTCAGATGAGCACCTATGCTTGTGCCCTGCATCCCTCTTTAGGCTCCACTAGCTGAAGTGATCAGGACTCAAGTCTGTTGCTGGAATTTAAGTGTTCAGTGCCACTAGGCAAACGAAGGTAATCAAAGATGCCTTTGGCCCTGCCAGAAGCTTGCACACCAGAGTCACGGTACCTACACTGCAGTCAAGTGCATGCAGGTGTCTGAACCTGCTACTGAGGCTGCCAGCCTGGAAGAAAAATCTGGAGCTATTCATGCGAATAACATGTTCTAGATGTGTTCATGTGAATAAAAATTGCCTGGTCAAGTGAATAAAGCAGTGATGAGATCTTCAGTGGAACTACTGGGGAGTTACACCCATATGCATGGGAGCAGGATCCTATTTAATAAATTAATTAGGCTTAGTAACACCTTTGTGGATCCTGAGTAGTAATAAACTAATGA
>WEIS01084487.1:0-11778 GCA_013389965.1 Todus mexicanus
TGATCGCAATGTCTACAGCAGAGCTGAACAGAGAGAGGAAGAGCACAGAAACACAACATATAGGCTCCTCGGGTGCAATCTTGGGCATCCTCCTTAAGAATTCAAAGCTAAATATGTGTCCATTTGTTGACATTGCTTTTTAACTGAGGACTTTGTAACGAAATTTACAATAACTACTTTCAATTGGTTTTTTTCATCGCAAGAGGTTGATCATTATCATCTCTTATTCTACTTACAAAGAGGTGAGAAGTACAAGCTCCATGTGCTTTGGCTGGGATGGCTCCAGTGTTGAGGAGACCAGTTGAAGATGATGGTCCTGGGTTATGCTGACAGCAGAGCAAGAGCTGTGAAGAAAATGTGTAGCGATAACACAGGGACAGTTGCCCATTTCTGTGACGTTTATTTCAACAGATACTGAACCTCCGAGGATCCAGTGCCCAAGTGTGAAGGAGAAAACCGCAGAGCCCAACAAGTTGACAGCCAGAGTGTTCTGGGACACCCCAGAGGGACGGGACACTGCTGACGGGATTCTGACAGAGTAAGTGTGAATCTAGATGTTTGCATTTTCTCCTTTTTATTCCTCCGGTCCTTGGTTAGAACTTTAGCTGGTGAGGGTGGCCAGGTACCCTTTCCCCTTAATTCATCCAAGATGTGGATTTGTGGTCATTGCATGTCACGGGCCTGTAAAGAATTGCATGTTTAACTGAAAAAGTTCACAACTTCATGGCGAATCATTCATGAACTGGCTTCTACATAGAGGGCAGCAGATAGATGACATTATTTTAGAGCTGATTGAATAAACAACAATATCATTTTGATGGCACTGGTGAAATTTTTCAGAGCTTTGTGGGTCTCAGTCAGCAGTTTTTCTTACAGCAAGTTACCTTTTATACATAACAATGTAAAGAGAACAGTGCATTTGAGATAGCAGCAGAGGTAATTTCGACTGTCTTTAAAAAAAACAAGGGGAATTATGTCAGAACAATCTGCGATCTGCAATCATTTTTAGGCTTCTTTTTGAAGTAGAGGTGGCTACTGGATACAACATTCTGCAGTTACCTTCAGAGTAATGCTTCTCATTTGAAAGTTTGGTACCTTTCACCATTGGATTTAACCTTAACACTTCCTTCAAAATCTCCTTGTCAATTTTTATGGTTTCACAGTCACAGTTTCTAGAAGAGCAAGGCGTCCTTGTGGTGATACCACTGTCTCTGATTTTCCCATCTTTACCATGCAGGATTTATATTAGTCCAGATAGATTATTACAATATAAGATAAGTAAGAGTATATAAAATCTGCTTCTTTCAGTTATCAAGTTACATCTTTTAATAGTATGTCAGTGGACAGGTAAAGCTTAAAAGCTCAAAGTAGTAAGCTTAAAGGTGCTTACAGTTGTATGTGAATACAAAAAAGATGTTGAAAGACACAGTGACAGTGCCTTTTTATCGCTGTAATTAAGATCAGAAAGAAGAATTCATAGCACAATTAAAAACATTATTGCTATTAAGGTCTGATGTAATAATTTAAAAAAATAAAGCCTGATAAAATAAAACCTTTGAAAAATGACAAAATAAAGAAATTCCAAAGTCTTTTTGATGAAGTAATGTCTGGAAGGCAAAAAAACAGGGGATATCCCATATTGGGATATCCTTTGGCATATGAGTAACTGTTCTCAGCCCCAACTGTTGAATCTTTGGAAGCTTTTCCATAAATCATATCTATATTTTTATAAAATTTGGCTAAACCGTGATGTTTATATTATAGAGTATGCAGTGCTCTCCTTAAATGCACTGGGTTCTGCAGACCTGTGAGTACATAAACTTTTCTGTTATGTGGAACACTACGCACCCTCACTGCTTCAGTACTAAGGATATGTTTAATACATCTGAATTCTCCTGCTACATTTGCAAGATAGGAGCAAGTTCCGGGTGAAACTGCTGCTGTGGATCACCGCATCCTTCTGCTGTGACAATAATTTCTCTTTCCATTCCGTTTCTGTACAAATAGAACAGTCAGAAGTGGTTGTTGGCATAGGAGCAGTACAGAGCAGCCAGATGGGGTACATCCCCATTGCGAGAGGCTCAGAGTTTCTTTACACTCTGCTGGCTCTGGCAGTGGATTGTTCACAATACAAAATGAGAGAGAAGATTAATTTTGATTTTGCCTTATGTAAGGAAAAGGAAGCTCAACTTCCTTTGTACATGGTGTGATGCTTAGCTATGCTATGGATTGTCGCAGGCCCTGCTTGCTCTGCCTGCCTCGTCTTAGCAGGGTGGGACCATTTTTTGTTACTCCAGGGTGGGCTGTTGGTAGCAAGTTTAAATACTCTGGTCACCATTGTCCAGTGTCTTCCTTTGTTTACTCTCAGGCTTCAGTCATGCAGCACAGCTAGACAATCTCAGCATGCCACAAACATCACTTTTCAGGCTTCTACAGCATTGTTAGTATGAAAATACTGATGAATTTATGAATGTCTGTCCTGTTTTGTCTCCTATTTTAGTGTTATTTTGAAAGGCCTGCCACCAGGGTCACATTTTCCAGAAGGCGACCACAAAATCCAATATACTGTTTATGACAGAGCTGAAAACAAAGGCACTTGCAAATTTCTTGTTAAAGTCAGAGGTAGGAATAATGTTTTACCCTATAAATACAGTAATTGATTTCCATCTGGCTTAGTAGGTAATTTGAGAAATGTCCTCCTTTCTGTACTTGTCTGCATATGTATGAGTATATAAACTATATGTCGATGCAGAAAGAGAAAATGCTGTCTTGCTCGAGACCCTGGGGGCTAGGCCTGCAGCAGGGTGGGTGGCCACCCCTCCTGCCGTAAGGGAAGAGCTTCATTGATCAGTCCTGCCTTCAACTCCACACCTCTTTCCTCCGACTACTTAGCTTGTGAGCAGCTGAAACAAGTTTACAAAGAGTTTTTTTCAGCTGTGACTCACATCTGTCAAGCAGGGCTGCCCTTTCACAAGTCCAGACCTTGAAATCTGAAGTTGAACATACAGAGATGAAACCTATACATTTCAGCTTCAGCTCTCTTAGTGCTCCATGACTTTTTGTCTCTACGATAGCACATCACATGCATACAGCTATACATCTGTATGGTTTTCATTTACATAAGAGAGGCTTTTTTTGGTTGACTGAGATTTTTAAGTACATGACTAACGGTGTAGAAAGCAAACAGAAAAACATCTTTCCTATTGGTATTCCACTGGCCATGCTTTCTTAGTAACAAACTGGGTGATTCATGTGTTGTCTATTATTTATTTAAATTTTTTTGGCCTCTTGCTTACAGTCAGGCGCTGTGTGAAATTAAATGCCCCAGATAATGGCTACATCAAGTGTTCAGGTGATGGAAATAACTACGGTGCCACATGTGAGTTCTCCTGCGTTGGTGGCTACGAGCTACAAGGAAGCCCAGCTAGAGTATGCCAGTACAACTTGGGGTGGTCAGGAGTGGAGCCAACCTGTGCACGTAAGTGAGTATTTCACCACTTTACTGGAACGGCTGCCAGAGCAACAGTTGTCCTGACAGTGAGAATTTGGAAGGTGGTTGTGGGGTGGAATACAGCTGCAAATTTTAATGCCCTAGAGGTAAGAGACTTAGCATCTTTGTGTCCTCTGCCAGTTTGCACTTGGAGCTGAAGCCTTTGCCACCTTTGGCTGCTCTTTCCTAGGATGATGATGGTACCTCACAACTAATAGTGTGTTTGGTTTTGCTCAAAGCTGTCCACAAAACTTCACACTCTGGAGTCTATCCATCTTGCAAGCCAGAACAGCTTAAATTGTTGGCTTCAATGAGGCCAGTAATTCACCCATATCGTCTTTATTTATTATTATTTCTTGTTCTTCTGCTATCTAACCATTTGTTCTTTTGAAATAGGTTTGTTTTCAATATGCTCTTTAACTTTTGTTTTATAATTCTAGCCATGAATATTAATGCGAATGTGAGGACTGCAGCTGCACTTCTGGATCAATTTTATGAGAAGCGGAGATTGCTAATTATTTCAACTCCTACTGCAGCTAACTTCTTCTACAGGATGCAGCTGGGAATGCTGCAGGTAAAACACTTGGGGGAGGTGTAACTATGTTTTTTTTCTTTAAAGACAGACAGACACAAGAGGACAATCTCAACAAGCTCCACTGTTTGATATGAATCCGCAAACTTCAGCTGTTACGTTGCAGCCACTGGAGGGTCTGGCTGAAGCAGTAGTGGTTCTGGATTAATCCTTTTTACATGGGTTTGAGTTGAAATAGCTCCCCAGTCTCTAATTGAGCTCCATTGCTGCCTCTGACTGACCAGTTGCTGAATCCCAGGGAGTTCTGGCCCTCTTCCATCATCCCCATATTCATTTAATGTTAATTTTTGCCCAATAATCATTCCCTAATTCAGCTTCTGAAGAAGATGCAAAAAACCCACAAACCATTCAGCACTTCAGTGGTTGCAATTCATGCAAACCAAGCTTGTAACTACAATGCAAGGAGGTGTGAGTAGCTTCGGTAGTAACCAGTGCACTAGCAAAGGACCAGAGACACAGCACAGAAACCATCCAGACTGCTGGAGGTAGTACTGTGGTATTTCGTTCCAAGAAAAAACAAAACTTCTGGTAACTGTCCTTATTACGTGTTGTAAATGTGATGTACTTGTTGGGTTCTTGCTAGACTTAGGGATCTCTCTCTGAAATGTATCCATTTCCTTAGGGAAGGAGCCACTCCTGTATTCTTTTACAGAGGCAGGTGCTTCTATCTTTCTTTTCTTAGAACCATAGCAAAATTCAGTATAAATAGTCATTGGAATATGAATGTGATGATGTTTTCAACTGCTGGCTTAAGTTACAGTTGTATTCAAAAAGAAAGTTTTTTGTTTCTCCTATTAGATTGACTCAGGAAGAAAATTTAATATGTTAGTCAAAATGGAATAAAGTAATACATGTAATGGCTATAGTACTTCAAAGTGGTAAAACAAGTTGGCAGGAAAGAAAACTTTCTGCAGTTGACTTTCATTTTACACACCTTGCTTTGATTGCTGGCACAGTGCTTAATACTCTGGCATCTTTTCATGTCATTACAAAGACAAGTTTATATTTCTCTTAGGTGGTCCTTTGTGTTGTTTTTCTTAGACTAGTTAAGAATCCATCATTTAACATCCCCTGGAGTCATGAGGCTCTAGTTCTTCACAGTGAGAATTAGACTTTTCAAAGCATGCTCTCATTTCAGTTTAAACCATCTCAACAGCATAAGATCAGACTCTTTACAAATACTGTCTGCATGCTCAAAACAACTCTCTGTTCTCTCACTGATACCTAATACACCTCTTTCTTGTTTTAACCCTTCCAGCCAGCACAGTGTGGTTTAGACCTCCGACATGTTACCGTCGTTGAATTGGTTGGTGTCTTCCCAGCACAGATAGGAAGAATAGGTGTAAAGCTGCTGCCTCCATCACTTGCCCTGCAACTCAGGTAAAGTGAACTCTCACTACTGTTGTTTTTGTGCCTTGGCATGTATGATGTATTGCTTTTGATTCTCTGCATCTTACTCTGTAAATACCCATATTCTAATCTAATGTACATAGCTAGACAGTGGAAGGTAGATAGTGATGACGTTTAGGATCACTTTGCTCTCTGTGCAATAGCTACTGCAAATTCACAGGCATTTCATATTTATGAAACTAAGAGCACAGACTTCAGCTTGTTTCACATTTAAATGGGCTCTGGTCCGCTTAAATGTGAAACAACCTGAAAGTCTGTGCTACTCATTCAAGTGCCATGTCTTCCTTGACCCTGTGAATTTCAGAATTCTTTTGAGCTCCCTGTGTATCCCTTTGATCACATTGCAGGTCTATATTTTTGGATGCTGTGACTGAAAACACTTGAAATATATCTGTATTTGTGCCAGAGTTGGTCTGATGGATTCATGACAGGCTGCAATGGCTTTGCGAGGACAGCCTTGGAACAGCTGCCAGTGCAGCCCCAAAGGGCAGCGATAACTCATCTCCTCTGAGGCACTGCTGGTGGTTGTGGCCAGGCCAGAAGGGGATGCGATGGTTGATCTTTGAAGTTCCACATGTGGAAACAATATGGGCAGTATTTCAAAGGGGAAATTATCTCAGCCTCTCCAGCCTGACTACAACACTCAGCAGTTTTACTGAGGAGCCTAAACTATTCTGACTTGGTTTCAGACTGGCAGGGGGGTTAGTTTTCACTTGAAAGGGACGCTTCAAGTGTTAGCATTTCCGAGGGACAGGAGGACTTACAAGGGCCAAAAGTGAAGGCCTCATTGTCAGGAAAAGTAGCAGTTATTTAGGAAAAATATCCAGGAGCATTTTAGGCAGTATCTTCTGTGATATGCCTGAGGATACAGAGAGTTTTAAATGAGGACAATAAAAAGTACTGACTAGTCACAGAAGGATTTTTTTTTGGACTGCAAGAAATAAAACCCTTTTTTCCTCAGTAAAATGAAAAAAAGAGAGCACAAAGAGCTTCTCTTATTTTGAAAAAGTAAAAATACTCTTACTAAGGTTTAAATGGTATTCTTGTGGCTCTGTAGAAAATAGTAAGCTTTGGTAACACCTCATTTCCTGCCCACCCCCCTCCCACCTTTAATGGAGCCACATTTTGGAAATTGGTATGGTTTGACATGCCCCGCACTCAGTAAATGTCACTTTTCCATTTGATTTTTGTTCTTTTTTCTGTTGTTGCTGCAGTGTGTAAATTACTGCATTCCAATTCTGGAAGGCACTTAAATCAAAACAAAATGTACCATTAAACTTCTTGAATTAAAAAGCTGTTCAGGATTTGCATCCAGTAAACTAATGAGCACATCCTAGTTAAAACTTTGGAAACCTCAGCAGGTTAGCGTTTAGATTTGTAGAAGATAAGCATTTTTCTTAGGTGAGATGAGACACAAGAGGAACGTAGTTTCCTATTACCATAGCTTAGCTTCAAACTTTATTTTATTTTGAATTTAATAGCCAAGCTCCCTAATTGCAACAGAGAGACACAGAACACTCAAACTTGTTAGAAGGTTGATGAAGGTCAATTTTTTGATGCTTTGCACCTCACCAACATCCTCCCCCAACCCTCCTCTGCATCATAGCTTTCCTTTCTTTCCACTTACTCTGTTACAGCTGCCTGAATTTATTTTTCCCACACCAAAGATGGTGACAGACTGCGTGTCAGCAGATCTTCTAATTCATTACTCCTTCAGACAAAAGATGAAAAGAGCACCACAGATATAGTTTTGTTACTGTTGCACCTACAAAGGAGCACAAATTGACCCCTTTTAGCACTTGGAAGGAAAGGACTCCGGCATGATTAGCAACAGCTTTTGTTCTCCCAAACTGGAATTACCACCAGGTAGATGGTTATTATTCGGAAGTGATGAAAACTGCCTCAAATAATTTTGTCCTGATTTTTTTCATTGTGGTTTTATACCATGTGGCAGCCAAGAAAGGGAATACTCTACCTGTAACTCTAGCTCCATCAAAATGAGATTTTTTAGGCAATGTATACAATACCTTTTTGTCTTTTGTGTGTGTGTGATAGTATAACACATGCCACTACCTATTGCTAAGTCAGAGCTCTGAGAAGAGAACAGAGCTGAGTGCATTTACCTTGACTTGTCCCCAATGCAGAGGTCCAGCCTGCAGCACATGCTGACACCTGCTCTCTGACTCCTTGTTCTTACAGCTGAAACAAAGCAGACCCTGTACAGCTCCCTCCGACCATCCCCATCTTCCTCTGCTTAGACCAGCAGGCTGGCTCTGCCGTTTATTAAAGTGCCCAGGTAGTAGATGACAGGCTTGAACAAAATGAGTTCCTTATTTTGCAGGCTGCTCCTGAGGATCCCCCATCACAATTTCAACATTGTGGTAATGGACAAGCACGGAATGGACAAGGAACGCTATCCCTTCCCAGCTACACCAGCTGAGCTCTTTGCACTCATTGACAATTTTCCCTTGAGAAAAGAAGAGATGAAACTGCAAGCAGAAATTGGTCAGTCGTGTCCCTAATTGAGGATTTCAGGGCTTGCAGTTGCCAGTGAATTTATTTTTAATCCACATAATTCTCCCCTTGGTTCTACACAAAGCATGGCTTTTTTTAATCAGTGATGTACAGATTTTTTGTATGTATTTTTAAGTCTGGCTGTGGAGCTAGTCTGCATAGAAGTATGCATGATGCTTTTTTGTACTTTCAGCCATCTTTAGATAAATGTGTATGTAGGATTACTACCCAATGGAATTTCTTGTACAGAGTAAAGAACTGAGGCACGTTTCTGGGAGGTTATTTTGGATTTTTCATTCAGTGTAAAATTGGGATTTCTTTCTTACTGTTTATAAGTCTTTTTAATAAAATATTGTTTTGCAAACAGATAGTTGTTTAAAATTCCCCTTGAAAGTAAAAGTTGATCAAATAATTCAAAACTTGGATTAAAATACCTCTCTCTGCAAACCATTAACAGAGCCATTAGCCTCAGATTGAAAGTATGCAAGCAACCCAGCGGTATCTTTCAGTTCCACTAATAATATGGTTGACCACAGACACAAAGCATGAGACGAAGGAAATGCAAGTGGCTGTTTGCAGTGTCATTGAAGAGAAAATAGCTGATAGCAGGAGTGTGGAAGTCACCAGAAGGAATAAGATTAAGGAACAGTGAGCACTGTAGAAGATGGGTAATTACTAAAGGCCGTATACTGCTACACTTTATAGAAAAAAATACCTTCTTACCTGGCATGCTTCTGGCTTTTCACATCCAGCAGATTTCTTTCCCCTCTTCATCCTAGAGACAGACCAGGCTGTTGATTTGATGGCAGGAAAACATTATCCCCAGGGAAAATTCATCAAGGATTTGTCATTTCCAGATCTGTGAAAATCTTTTAACTTGTAAGTTATCACTTACAAACAAATAAGTTCCCTTCTTAATAAAGTGTTAGGAGGAAATAAAAAAAACAAAAAAAGGAAAGAGTTTTCTATTGGTTTCTTACAGCCCACAGTCTTGCCAGTCCATTGCAAAGAATGTACATTAAATATGAAAAATAGACATATTGAAGGTCTGAAAATTGTGAGTTACAGCTTTGGATACCTGTTTACAGGATATGATGCACAGTTTGACATGCCTGAACAGCAGTACTCCAGTGTCTGTGCTGTTTTTTTCTTGCCACACAAGAGCACAGCCTTGTTTTTCAGAAAAATGCTTGTTTGTCTCTGACTGTAAGGTAGATTGTTTAATTTCACACTCTGGTGTCAGCAGAGGAACAGTTTATCATCATCTTTAAAGCAATCATCAGAATTCAGTCTCTCTTAGCATGAAAAATTAGAAATTCTCTTGTAAAAAGGTTGCTCCTGCAAATAAATTAATGAGGGACTGAATGTGAAGAGAGGGAAGTGAGCCCTGATGCTAGCAAAAATCTAATTTGCGGACTGAAGTGCAACAACACCAAGGAATGAGTAGGTGGCAATAGGCCATCTCTTCTGAACATTTCTTTGCTTCCAAGAGTGTTAGGAGGCTGTTAAATAAACACCCCAAAGCAGGTATAAAAGTATGGCATGGCCCCGGTGAGGGCTTCCAGCAGAGCTGATGCCAAAGACAAAGATGATCAGGAGACACCCTGAACTCTGCAGGTGGTGGTGCCAGGTTTGCAAGGATGAGCAAACAGAGGGCAAGGAAGGCCTGACTGAGCTTTATGAGTGTTGCTGTTAGGAGTAAGATGCAAGGACAGGGCTGGTGACAAATAAAAATAAAATAAAAAAAAATCACAGCAATAGCATTTCTTTTCCAGACTTGCCCAAACCAAAAAGAAAGTAATTCTTAAACCCACTATAAAGGAGCAGAGAGAATAAGAGCCAGTGTGTTGATGAGCACAGCTGTACCCCAAGGTGCCTTTCATCTGCTGCCTAACACCAGTGGTTAAGAAAATTAGACACGGCTGGGCACACCAAATTGCTTCATGCTTTAGGTGTCATTTGTGGAACAGAGAGCCCCTGAGGATACACCCATACAAGTACTTGCTGTGACCACAGTTCCCTGGCTCAGGTTCTGTGGCACACACAAACTTATAACATGAACACACAGGTGGATGTGGTCCCACGTTCCCCTCCTCCCCCTTTCCTCACTGAAAAAGCGCATCAACTAATTTCCGATGATTTTTTTTTTTAAATAAAAATCTCTCTCTAATGGATCTGATTTTCCTACTAAATTGCTGCAATTCCAATCTGCTGCTGCCCCATTTTGATGTAGGTACAGAATCAGTGCATCCAGTCGTCTTTCATGACTGGGTGAACATGAGTGCGACTTCATGATTGCGACGATCAGGAAAATCATTGAAATCACTAGGCTGTTACAGGAAATTGAATTGAGAGTGCATGAGTGATTGGATTACTAGTTACAGTTCTACACAGAAGAGCTGTTAAAATCTTGTGATTAAGAAAAGCTGTTCTTGATTAGTAATACCAGATTTCTGGCACTTTCTATTGTACATTTTTTGTGGTGAACAGTGAAAGACATCATGTGCCGTCTCTGGAGTCAGATAAGCCTGTGTGTATGCTATGCAGGGATGTGGCAGATTGGCGTTTTGGGAAAGGAGTGTTTGAACAAGGGATGTAGTGTTTCTGGCTTAAGCACTGCAATTATATATTCAAATAAACTCCAAATATTCAAATATATTCCAACAGTTCATCCTGTAGGCTTTTGATCCCAGAAAAATAACAATGCATAAACAAGGTGCAGTATCAACACTACTGCACTTTTTTTTAAACTCGCAGAAAATTCAGCTCCCTCAAAATGATGCAGCCTGGAGTCTGTTGTACTACCAACACAGCTCTTCTTGCCATAGCTCTAATCCTACTACTGCTGTCAAAATGTAAATCCTATTTAATACATGAATTTCAGTTGGGAGGATTAAAGGCTGTTTCTAAAAAGCAAGCCCTGCCATGAGTCTTGTCCTTTCCCAACTCGAGGCCATTCATTGCAGGAGTTGTGACAGATCACAATGTGTGGATACAGCCATGGGTTGGAGGTTTCTACATCAGTCTAGAGATACTTTGAAATCTTTTCATACTCAAGACTGAAATAATTTTAGACCAGAAAAGAATTCATGTTTCTGCCAGACAACATCTTCTTCAAGCAAAACTACTGGGATAAATGGTGGGAGGCAATGATTCCCCATGAGGACAAAACAATTTTGTAAACAGCCTGATTTTCACCAGATCCTACCCAAGAATCCACCTAATTTGATGAGAACAACCCCTGCTGTCACACACCTCATCTACACCTATAGAAAAGAGTCAAAATTTAAAGTTGCACATCCCTGTTCTTGAAATTGAAACAATTCCCTCTGGGACAGAAAGTGGTAAGTTTTAACAAAAACACCAATGAGCCTTACAGCTCAGCGCTAAACGACTACAACATGCAGCTTCATTACAGCTCAGCACTTACATAAGAGCATGAGTCAGACTGTCTAACACAATTAATGAAAGCAGAGAGGCTAAAAAGTCACCTAAAGTACATGTAAGCACTTCTACAATCACAACCCACTTTTTAATTTGAGGTGGTGAAATAATGGAGCTTAGGCTGTGCAACCTCAGCACTAGATCACTTCCAGCCACTCATCTCAGTCTCTGTTGGTACTCTACATCTTCATTCCATCAGGAGATGGCACAGCTTAGAATCATAGAGTAATTAAGGCTGGAAAAGACCTCTTAGATTATCGAGTCCAGCCTATGACCTACCACCACCACTCAGCTAAACCCTGCCACTAAGTGTGGCATCCAGTCTTTT
>WEIS01084487.1:11961-25696 GCA_013389965.1 Todus mexicanus
TAAAGATGTTGAATAGAGCTGGGCCCGTACTGATCCCTGGGAGACACCACTGGTCACTGTACACCAACTGGATGCCGAACCATTCACAACCACTCTCTGCACCCGGTCATCCAGCCAGCCATCTCTCAGCCTTGTGGCTGCTGCCCATTTCTTTCTCCCTATCTGTGGCTAGAGAATGTTTTTATGACAGCTCAGTGAAGGGATGAGTGGGAAAATGGTAGCAGATGCTTGAAGGCAGAGAAACAGCAAGTCTGTCTGGGCTAGATGAGCAAGCAAGGACACAGGCAGTTGTGGATAGCACATGCATTTCTTCAGCCTCTTCTAAGCAGTGATCCAGCTGCTGCTTGCTCTGTAAAACACAAGGGAAATAGACACGAAAGCCAGTGTCCATGCAGAATGTGCTACTGCACATCTAGTTACCACTGTATCATCTCCCACTGCCACACAAGCACCCAGAAAGTAATGACTTGCATTTCAGTAATTAGGTTGGGACATACTTCAGAAGGAGAATTTGCCATCTCTGACCTCAAAGAGAAGAGGAGAGACTGCACTTCTATTGTACAGAGCTTGTAGAATTGTCTTCCAGACTCCTGAGCAAATCCTTAAATACAGTCCCAAGCAAAGGTATGAGAAGTAGAAGAATGGCAGAAGGGCCCTTCCCAAGCTGCAGCCACCTTCCCGTTTATGGGTGTTTGACCTCCTGCCCCTATAAAGGCCAGAACCAGCAAGAGGACAGGATAGACAGGAATGGTTTGAGGGCAAAGGAGCCAGCTGCCTGTGCCCGAGTCACACCATGTCACCAAGGAACCTCGCTGAGGTGGTTTCCCCTTAACCAAGGCACAGTAACCCAACGCACTGAGCCAGACTTCCAGATTACTGCAAAGTGAGCAGAGGCAAGACTAGGCCCAGAAGCATTATTTGCCTTCCTAGTTTGTGTCAGACAGTTGGGAAGGGACATCAAGACATAGAAACCTGGAGAACTGGAGAACCAAGAGAAGATGGAAGAGAGTTCTCAGCTCTGAGAAGCAGGTTGAACACAACTGAGCTGAAAGTATAAACGAAATAGAGTGATCAAATGTCTTCTGGTTTTCCTTTAAAAAAAATAAGTCACAACTAGTAATTACAGAAAACCTACATTTTGAACATACCTGGATTTTCTGGTGGGCAGGACCTTGAACTAGAGAAGAGGTTAAGAGATTCAGAGACAGAGGGGAGGACCTGCTGAACATGCAGCGTTAATACACACGAAATAATTCTCTAGCAAGGAGGAAGAGAACCCTTATTAGAAAGAAAGGAGGTTTAATGCTAATGAAATAAAAAATTGCTTAAAACCACTTAAAGTATAGAAATTAAGACAAACAAACAAACAAAAACAAAAACAACAAAAAAAGAGACACTGTGAATGGAGTCCCACCTCTGAAGACATGCCAAGCCTCTTGCATTATTCACCACATGCAAGTGAAGCAATGTCTTTACCCCAATGAGATAATATGGACTATTCCTGCGAGACATGCTTATAGTTTGCTGTAACACATTTTAGGAGAGACAAGGACACGGCAATGTTTCAGTATTTTAATTTAAAAGATAGAACAGTAATCTTGACAACAGCTGCAAATGTATTAACAGCCACCTTTGTCCACAAAACTGAACATGCAGTGCACAGCACAGAAATGTTCTGGGAAGGAAACATTTTGTTTTGTCTAAATTAGGGCAGAATTTATCATACTGCAATGCCATTTACTGCTACTACAGTTGGTGTCCAGCAGAATAATTAAATAGCTAGCAACAGATTTTAAGCACAGCAAAGGGAGAACAAGGGATACGTGACATTCTCTAATTGCTGCAACAAATGACTACAGTCGGCTTTAGGCAAACCTCAACAATTAGAGCTATCCTCAAAAATATACACCAAGCTGTCGGGAGCAGTAGCACACAGCCATATATATGTTATTGCCACAAAGTAGAATTGTTGAAATAACTAATCCAAATAAAGTGCCAAGATGCAGCAAGGGTGAGTTTCAAAAGCAACCTTAAAAACACCTAAAAAGCAAGTAGAGATTCACTTTCCAGTGTCAGTGTAAATATACACAGTATAATTAACACTGCATTATTACAACTTATCAAAGAGCATTTGCAAATATGAAATCACCAGGCAGGAAATTCTTGGGACACAGTGGTAAGGTTCTGCTAGCGTGCTTATCATCTCCTGTTGAGTTACGGTAAAAGACATCACTACAAATGCAAGTCCACATCCTATTTTGGAATTCATCACACATACTACCACTTTTTGTCTAGGGTTCTCAAATGTTAACCTTACTGTGCATAAAAATAAATGATATATTTTAAGAAAAAAAAAAGAGTGCATGGACCAGCTCTTGGGAGATGGCTTTTTCCATCATTGCAAAGTGCTGAAAATCAATACTGTATGTTAGGGAAGTAAAATTTCAGGTTTTACCTCATGTAGATAAAAACAAGTGGGGCTATTACTTAACTGCTGCATGCTGCTGCTGCTCCAGCTACTAGAGATTAATGTTCAGGTAGAAGGTTCTGGTGAGAGCTGCTGAACCAAAGGAAGGGATAAAGGGAAGAGAGATCCTTGCAAAGATTAAGGTACAAGCCTTACTATCTTGTGTGACTCCACAAATTATACAGCTATCGAAACAGGACTTGGAGTACTTTTTTGAAGGTATAGGAGATCCAAGCAGCCTTTTTCTTCATTGACTCTATAGAGAAAACTGCAAACATCACATGTCTGAAGCTGGACCACGTGCATACTCCTCATGAAGCCAAAATTATGCCAGTCTAAATGCATTCCTGTTACCTCTCCTTATCTATTAGCACCAGCGGATGCTCAATGGCTACTCTGCTATTATAGTGTAGTTGATAATTTCCAGAATACAACTTTGAATAATTGCACTTGGCAAGGGCTAACAAGGTAGGAAAAGAAAAATTTTAAAAATTATACATAAAAATGTGTCTCTCATTCTACCTTAGCATAGTCTGCACAGGAAGAGGCTCCAAAGGATAATCCTCCAGTCTAATGATCAAAGCATACTCACTATCCCAATACCTTCTCTTAAAATGTCTGCTAAAGCATCCAGCTAGGAAAGAAAGATCAAAATGTGGCATCTAAAAGGCATTCAAGGAAAGCAATGGCACCTGGATTAGCGCAGGAAAATGGCAACAGTGCCTCTAAGAGTCTGTACCTTTCGGCCCACCTTCACTCAAACATAACACGACGGAGGCAGAGGAGATGGGGAGGCCATTTCAAACCCATTAACCTGCTTTTGGCATCTGAGCACACAGGCAAGTGCATCAACGTTTAGAAGCCTAAAATCCCCACAGAGCTGATAAACTGAGCAGAGAAGCTTCTGGAGGGATGAGACTAGATACTGAAGTCTGATGGCTGAGTTTGGAAAGCTCTCAGCATCAGCACTTTTTGATGGATACTAGGAATAACCACACCGTCTAAAGTTGTATTTACTAGCCCCATTTGATGTTTTATAGTGAAAGTTGCACATTTATTCTTCTTTAATGGGTCAAACCCTCAAAACCTAATCACAAGGGTGAAAAGATAGTGATGAAAGCCCTGTAGCTACGTTGCTAGAAAAACACTTATCAGAATAAAGTGCATTCAGCAATACATTTTCAAAAACCACTGTTGAGAACATTTCTTCTCCACTGACACATCTTCAGATATTCAAGTCTGTGTGGAAAAATACTTTAGAAACATTAGCTTTACTCTGTTTACCTAGGACAGGAGTTTATGAATGAATGTTAAAACTATGGCTATTTTCTCTTAAAAATTAGCCTTGAATAAACCATTCACGCACCTTGAATACCATAATCATTCATACACATATATACAAAAGGAAAGCTTTAGCCTGAATTCCTGGCTTTCTGTCTTCAGCCTTGTGACACACAGTATGTGATGACACACAATTATAGGCAATTAATTCAAATATCTGGGAGACAAGAAATCACATCTGCAGTTAATCATCTTGTGCTTTTTCCAAACCACAAATCATTTTTTCTGAAGGAAGAGAACAAAGACAGATATAATTAAATGTGACATTTTCTACAAATCAAACGCTTCCTACAAATGTGCCGATATCATCATAGAACAGCAAAGCTTTCCAATTTGCTCTAGTGTTTTTATAATGCTCATCATCTCCCTGAGACTCATTTGAGGCAGAATGAGAGATCTATTACATGCTACCATAATGCAAAATTGCCACTACTAACCTGGGAGGTAATTTCACCATACTACTCCAAATCCCATCAATGACAAACACGACATCCTTGGCCAAAATTAATTCCCAGGTGAAATTGTCCCTTTCATACGCTGAACTGCAGTTGACACCTACAGCCTATTCATAGCGTCATCTATAATTGCAGGTGCAAGCTCAGAGTAGATTTTTTGGCCCTTTGGAAGGAAAAGGCAGAATTTGAAGACCATGTATGAGCTGGGTGACACTTCCCAGAAGAGTCCATTCATCACAAACTCTACCATAAGACCAAAATGGGCAGAAGCTGAAGTAGTAAAGCACAGGCTTCTTCCTTTCAAAGCAAGACTTGATTTAGCTAAAATGTTCAAGTTTAGAAGGTTAGAAAAGAACATTCAAAAATTAGACAAACTCTTCTATTCCATGTAAAAATAAAAGGCTTAGTTCAGTTCAAAATGATTTTAAGGTTTTCAATTTGGCAAAAAGAAAAAGGTGTCCATTTTGGGGTCCATCTTGGAGGATTTTTTGTATTTTTATTTTTACCATCAAAATGAAACAAAACCAAATCATCAAACAGCCCAGTGTTCCTCTACAACTCTAGCTAGGATTTTACCCTGAAGAATAATTTTCTTTAGCTTTAACAAGCTTCATCTTTTTAAAACAGCTTCCAGCAAATAAAATAATCAAGCTTGTGTCTCCAAGTCAATACAATATTATTATTCCCCAACTAAGTGCATGTTTGCAGTACAAACAACCAAGATAACTCAGATCAATTATGTTAAAGGAAGAGGTAGTTTAGGTGCCAAAAGTTAGGTTTGGTTTCACTTTGTGAGATGCTGGTACAAAGAAAAATAAAACCTAGTACTTAAAGAAAGAATATTATAATAAGAAAAAGGTCATAAAATGTATGTGCTTGATATTTGTCCTCTAGTTTATCAGCCCACAGCGTCTGCAGCATAAAAATGAAAAGCCAGCTAAAGCTAGACTAGACTCGCTTCACTGCCCAATGTGAGCAGAACTTCAGAAGGAAATGAAGAACAGCTAAAGAAAAAAAATAAAGTGAGTTTTCTTGAGAAACTACCGAATTTTGATTCCCAAACTGGCATTCTCTAAGAGAATTCTATTTTCAAAGATAATTCAGTCATTTCTGAAAACTGTGGGACTCAAACTAGGCAAGCAGTACCTCTAATGACTTTTTAAAGTCATATCAGTTTTTTAATAGAAAATGTTCATAATGAAACCAATTGTTTTATTAAAACTAAGATATTGTTTTTAACAACAACTTTTTATTTAATAATATCAGGATTTTAAAAGATGGCTTCTAAACTTCAACCAGAATCCCCCAGTTTCAAGCCATTCAAACCAAAACCAGTATGATATGTGTGATAGGACGAGGGGTACTGGTTCAAAACTGGAAGAGGGTAGATTTAGATTGGAAATAAGAAAGAAATTCTTCACTCTGAGGGTGATGAGACACTGGAACAGGTTGCCCAGGGAAGTTGTGGATGCTTCACCACTGGATGTGTTCAAATCCAGGTTAGACGGGGCCCTGAGCAACCTGGTCTAGTGGGACATGTTCCTGCCCATGTCAGGGGGTTGGAACTAGATGATCTCTAAGGTCCCTTTCAACCGAAACCATTCTATGATTCTATGATCTTAAAATAACAGGAAAGAAAAAAAAATTGAAAAAAAAGGATATTAAATTATAAATTTTGGATTCAGTTCTAAATGCATGTACGTAATTGTACAGTAGGGCAGCTAAAGATATCAAAATTTTCAGCTGTAGTTACTTAGCTGCTCAGTTCATATATTGTTGTTCTGGCTAGACTTCTTACAGTTTTTGGATTTTGAAGAACATCTTTATCTCTCAAACAAGTTAGATTTTATGGTCTTTCTTCACAGAAATCTTTGAATACTGATATTTTAGTCTACAGGGAATAATATGTATTTTGCAAGTTTACATAAAACACTGGAAAAAAGAGCAAAGATCACATTTCCATATATTTCAATTTGTTTCCTTAGTGCTAATACTATATTGCTTCCAAATGTAAAATATTTGGGGAAAAAAAAATTTAAAAAAGGTAAGAATAGCTATAGATTAATTTACTAGTTCAAATAGGAACCTGTGTTCCAGTTCTGGAAAATTCAGAATAAATATTAGTCAATTTACTGATCTTTCTTTGTCTTATACTCTGAGCAAACACATGCCATGCAATTATATTATTATAAAATCTTGCATGTAGACATGTGTTGTCCTTGAAAAAAAGGTCATAAACCTATCTCATTATGGTAGGAGTAGCCCACAACAACTATTCAAAACAGCATGTTCTTCACTTATGCTCCATGTAAGCCTCCATAGAATGGGGGATCTAAGTAGGTGTAAAATCACTTTAGGAAACCAAATGGCAAAATACTGTTGAACAATTGTCACAGTTAATAAGATTAATGATTGAATTAGCTAAAACTCACTCTTATCATTAAATCTACAGTTAACTCACTGGGGGATATTCAGTAGAAAAAAAAATAATCCTACTCTGGTTAATAATTTACATGTATGGACATGCCTGAATGGGATTCCAGCCCATTCAGAGAAAATTACACAGCTGTGCAAATCATTCTGGCATGTGCTTTAATTATGTCACTTTACTACACAATCTGTTAAATCAAGGTCCTAGCTAACTATGTCCAAACCCAGTATATGTATCATGTCAGTAACATATCAGATGGGGACAGACATATGAATGTATTCCTTGTTCAATGACATCAGATGATCTTGCCTAGAGCTGTCAACTGAATATAAAATACATGTAGTTCTGGAAACCGTTCTGGGATTTGTTAGGATATATTTTCATTAGAGACTCCTTGATCATGTTGAACAAGTCTGCCTTTTATACAGTGCATTAAAGTAACCCAGAGAACACCAGAACACCAGCACTGTACACCAGCTCACCTGCTGCCCATTTCTAGTGTTCAACACAGTGCATGGGCCTTCCTTGGCGGGCTGCTTGGTCCCAAGCCCACCATGCTGCACACTGCATAGCCCAGTGAGCAAACATGACAAAGAAATGTTGTTACCTTTCGTAACATCATGGCTTCTTATCTTTCAAATACCAAAGCACAGACTCACCCTGAATCTGCTTGTACTGTATCACTGATGTCTTCTAGGCCATCTTTGACCCAGGAGAAGATACATAAACCAAGCATTACCTAATAAATGACTAACTGGAGAGTTTTCTCACTTTGCCCACCCTGCCCCGCCCAGGAAGAGGTGTTCATCAGCTGCACTCCAGTCACCAGAAGAGACAGAGAAAGCCTGTTTGATCTCTGTACAAGGTCAAATTCTAACTGACTTCAGGAGAAATATAATCCATACAATAAGCCTGGGTTCAAAATGTGTGCATGAAAGTGCAGAATGCATTAAAATCTTACTTGCAGCCTTAATAACCAAGGCAAAGAGGATAACCCTTTCCCACTTTCAAATGGGCAAAGTGACAATAGCCTGAACACCACTGAAGTCAGGAGCATCTGTGTTACCCCTCAGTAGTTAAAGTCTTTCAGAGTTTGCGTTTTCCCATGCTGGATCTCAGCATTAATATCCCCTCCACAGGAGCTCCTGGACTATCAATCATCTTCTGCCAGAGATGCTGCTCTTCCCCTTGAGAGTCCATCCAGTCAACCTCTTTGCCATTACTCACACCTGGCAATGATAAAAACATGAGACATTTTTCCATATTAGTAAGCAGTTACTTGATGTCCTGTTCATTCTCTACAACTGTACAGGGACTTATACTGCAAAGAGGTAACTCCCAGAGCGCATCAGTTCGTCATTAAACTACGCAGATGGCACATAGACAGAGACACATAAATCTCCTTACTCTACACCATAACAAACTTTCTCGGAACAGGGGAGGAATGAATTCATGCCTCTTTCAGATCACACTATCAGCAGCAGAAAGGCTGCTGCTGGTCAATAGTAGCCTCCTCCTTCTCAATAGGATGCTAAGGAATGCTTCCAAGGTATTCCCAGTTCTTCTAGAATGTGCAGAAATACAACTGGGTACCAAATATTTACATCTCACACAATGGAGGAAAGAACTAAATCATCTACAGATTGTATATTACCTTCTCTCCCTTTTCAATTTCCTCAAGTTCCCATGTACTTCCAAAGCACTTAGTTACATTTCTATCCTTCATATACATGAATCATGTGGGGTGAGGAAGGAGAACAGAAAGAGAAAAGCAATCATGGGTCAGATGGGACCTTACCATTTCCAGTGCTCAAACGGACACCTCCCAAAAAAATATTGCTGGAGAGAGACTCCTTGTCCCACACAGTCAATTCTAAGCAGACATTGCGTATATCCCTTGAATTCAAGCCACTAAAAGCAAAGGTATGATTCCACTGGGGGTTCACACTCTTCTTTATTATGGGAGTTTTGTGTTTTGTAGCTTTGCTGTCATCTGGGAGCAGATATCTGGGAGATACAGACAAGGAGAATTGAATATGTAGATAAACTGTCACATAACATTCATAAAGAATTAACAATCATGTAGAGGCTCAAATGCGATCAGAACCTCATCTTCCCACTGTTATTAAATTAAGCATACACCTGAAGTGCATATTTTGCATTTGTGTTCTGTTTGTTCTTATAATGTCAGTTATCACCATCAGAAACTGGAACTAAGGCTCCCTAGCCCAAGTCCTGGGTCTTAACCACAACCTTTCTATTTCAGTGAGGCTAAATACAGACAGAATCATAAAGGCATTGGCTAGAATGGGCCTCTGGAGTCACCTTGTCCAGTGTCCCTCTCCAAGCAGGACAGGAGGTCCTCAATAAAGGTCCTCTAAAATTCAGCAGTTCTGAAAGCTAGCACTGAAGAGCAAAGAGTTTTAAAGAAAAATATTTTAAGCTATCCCTTATTTCCTAAATGTAACATTCTAGCACATAATTTACATTTATGAAAAATCCAAAATAACAAGGAACACAGGATTACATCCATTTTATTCAAGTAAAAGTATATCCTAAAAGCAGCATTTTCTGTACAGCTTAGATTTTGACTGTCCAACACAAAATGCTGCTTATCTAGTAAAAAGGTACATATATGTCATACTACGTATATTTTCAAATATGAATACAGGCAGGTAAGTGACACTGATCTTAAATTTTTCAAAACTATGCATCTTTAAAATCAAACCAGAAAGCCATCTGAACAGATTTTTTTAAACATATTCTGCCATAGAATATTAAATGTTAGCAAGACACGATTAGAGTTCAGATCCTAAGTTTGAAGTCAGTGCTATTTCTGCACACATACAATTAATTTTCTCTTTCTGCATGCTTCATGTGACATTCATTAGAAAGAACTTTAGCCTGACAGAACTTGCCAGCTTTTATAGGTACTATTTGCAGTTTTACAAGAATCCAGATACACTTGTACCTTTCTGAAAACAAGTTTCTTATTCAGGATGTACTCTGGCTAGTCCCTTCATTATAAAATATGTACTGTTTCAACTTCCTGAAAATGTAAATGTCACCACAGCACCCTCGCAGTTAAACTGAGAAAGTGTGGTCTGGTCGATTGGGTAGTGAGGTGGATTGTGAACTGGCTGCAGGATAGAAGCCAGAGAGTAGTGGTCAATGGGATAGAGTCTAGTTGGAGGCCTGTATCGAGTGGGGTTCCCCAAGGGTCGGTACTGGGACCAGTACTATTCAATATACTCATTAAGGACTTGGATGCGGGAATAGAGTGCACTGTCAGCAAGTTTACTGATGACACAAAGCTGGGAGGAGTGGCTGACACACCAGAAGGCTGTGCTGCCATCCAGCGAGACCTGGATAGGCTGGAGAGTTGGGCGGGGAGAAATTTAATGAACTANGACGAGTTCCTGTGTGACTTCATAAAGACAATCCTGTTCTGGTGGGGTGATTGAACTAGATGATGTTTCGAGGTCCCTTCCAATCCCTAATATTCTGTGATTCTGTGATCAGGTATCATCTCCAGTGTGAGAGCCCTAATTCACAACTTCTTCCTTCTAGGAGTGATGAATATCCACTTACCTCTCTGTCAGTTCAGTGGCAGTGTTTTCTTTTAACAAACATTATCATCTATAACAGCATGCATGTTAGTACACTGGATGCTTATTTATGAACAGTTTTGTTTCTTGTTTGAATGGCGTTTAAACGTGATTGTATTTAACCACTGGGAAAACTCATACCTCTCTATCCTCATTTCACAGCACCCTTCTCCTCAGCATACCACTTCAAGGTGCCAGTTGCTATTCAGGACTGATACTCCATACATACATATACAGATATATTGAAGAAAAAATGGGGTCAGTCAAAACATGATTTAACGCAGCCCTTAAACTAATGGGGGAAAAAAACCCCAAATACAGACCCTTTCACAAAAGTGTCAGATGTGCCTCCTGATTTCACTGCTGTCAAATTCTTTGCTTCTTTGATGAGGACTTCTAATATACCTCCAGATGGCATGTGAGAGTCTCCCTTTTTTCCTTTTTTAAAGCTTTTCTTTCCTATACATAGAACAGAGTTGCAACATCATCAAAAATGAGATATACACTGCAAGACTGATTCGGAAATGCAAATTATCTTGGCTAGATTTTTTTTTAAAAAAATAATTTACTGCAATGGAATTAAAAGTATTCCTTATGAGATGATTCTGGTTCTCTATGGATAGAGAAACTAATAAGGCAAAGATAGAAAAGTCATTCCATATGTGATAAAGAACTTCACCATGTAACTACCTAGTCCTTGCTGGACACAACAGCGCGTCCTATCTGAAGTCCTGTCCGAATATACATATTTGTGGATTACTATGCTAAACACAAAGAACTATGTGTCCTGTAAGTGCTACTCTCTTTTAAGAATCTGCTTCCACCACTGACATTAAGGCAGCCCTACACAACAAGCAAGGTATAAAAGCAAAGTTTAAAATGGAATACATGTGGTGTATTTCTGCATGTGTAAGGACACTGTTCTCCTCAGAGACCATGGCAAAGGACATGGTGCTCACTGATACGCTATTGCTTTTGTACAGCAACAGAGGGTCATGTACTTGCTGCTGTGGATTCTAAAAGGCTTATGAGCAGCAATCATACTCACTGATTCAGGATGAAAATGTCAGAAAAGAAAAAGAAAGATCAGGAGTGATGTTAAAATGTACTAATTTAAAAAATGCAGCGAGTGTATAACTGGACTTTTCAGACAGCAATTAGTTTTTAAGAGAAAAAACCTTACTGCTAGCAGAGGGAATGTAATCTGTCAAACAAAGAAGGAAAAAGAAAAGTGTCTAATACATCTATCAACTCCTAATGCTAACAAGCAATGCTGTTACTGATATACCTGTGTCTGGTAGATCTAGGTGCACTCAGGTGCTACCCAGTGATTGCTTTCAGTTCAGATGATTGGTCACGCATGCTACAATGTAAAGAGTTAGTAACTATTTTCCCCTATTTTCATTGTTCATGAAAATAACAGCTTACTCTAAAAGAAATCAAATAATATTCTACAGGACTGAATTACAGGAGTAACATAGTAAAACTGAGCAGAGGTAAAGCAGCATGAAAAAGGAGTGAAGGTGAGGAGAGAGGCAAGCTTAAGGATAACTAAGCACAAAGAACCTAAGTGAAGTCTAATAACTTTGACCAGCTATACAAGGTACATAATTAGCTGAACAAAGAATCCACAGAGTATGATGTAGACAATTTATTTTTATGTGTCTGTCCTCAATCATGTTATCAAATGTCTGAATTTTTTTTAATTAGGTCACAGCCATGCGTCAAAACTTGACTTGCATAATCCCCCTCTAAGTTCAATGTAAGAGAAGAGGATGGAGCAGGAGAAAAATAATCACACTTCAAAATTTCCACAGATAAAGACAAGTAGTATATTTAGGTATGATTTCAATCTTCACTAATACCATTACTTCACCCTGGGTGAGGATTTTTATCGCTCAGTGGAATGTTGTTATATGCTGCCATTGCTTGCTTTACCTTGAAACTGCCCTAGAGGAAGCATTAGGTTTCTGTCTGGGGGAATGTAACGTAAAACAACGGTCAGTTCTCCTTTATACTGAAGCCCAACATCTGTCACAACCTCCACCTGAAAAGAAAACAAACAAAACCAGAAATCCAGCTAAGGTAATCATTCACCTTCTCCTTTTGATTCTAATTTCGTTGTACCAAAAGTGTTCGAAATACTTCTTAAACATATCAAGAAATACCAGTCCACGTTCAGATAATTAGACATTCCAGATTGAATGCAATCACATTTTAGAAAACTTTATGAGATAGGGAGTGCAAGCTCTCAGAACAATAAAGCCACATGGCATTAGACACTGTTCAGTGAACATACAGAGGAGAGAAAGATCCAGTATGAATAAGTGAAGCAAACAAACAAAGAATATTTCTGGGCATACAACTGTAGCTAATTTAAGATGATATTCAGGCCTGATTTCCCCCAATCAGGATTTTCAACTGTAATTGGTTTTGTATACTTTAAAGGAGTCATTCCTGAGTCACTCTTGGAATGGAGGTGTGGGACCAAGGCAAGGGAAGAGTGCAGAGTCCAGCTCTGAATAGAAAAACTTTTTTAAAACTGTTATCCCCAGTGTCCTTTTCTGCACAGCTACTATTTCTGCATCTCTTTGTTTTATGCTTGAATCTTGTCCAGAAAGAATGCATTCAGCACCCTTCAGAGTATCCTTGTTAAAAGAACACTAGGTCTTTCACTGATGTATGCTGAACTCCATTAGCATTGTAAGAAGCTGAAAATTACATTTTAAAAACAATAAATGCAACAGAATCATAGAATCTTTGAGGTTGGAAAAGACCCTTGGGATCATCGAGTCCAATCATTAACCCTACTCTGCAAAGTTCACCCCTAAACCACATCGCCTAACACCATGTCTTAACGCCCTTTAAACATGTCCAGCGATGGTGATTCAACCACCTCCCTGGGCAGCCTGTTCCAGTAGCTGACTACTCATGTTACGCCAGTTCAAACTGACTTCTAGAAAAATAAAGTGTGCATTCACATTAGAGATCAGGTCTAGGAAAAATTCAGGCATACACTAACACTGCTTGGTGGTGTCCACTAATGGAGGTAGGACTACTCAGATGCTCACATTTCTGTACATGCTTCAGTGTTTGGGTACAAATCAACAAATCTTCCTGATCTCTCACCAAAGCACATATATAAAAAGAAAGAGGACCCTTGAGTGCTGAGACACACACATCAAGGTACCACATAAGCCTTTAAAGAACTGCTTAGAGTCAAATGTCTGATCAGTGTCAGTATGTATCTGAAATGCATTCAGCTTGTTTCCTGACTCCCCAGAAAGGTCAAAATTTGATTACAAAGAGAATATAGAACCAAGAAAATACATAGGGTGTCATGCACAGAGTCAGCACTGCCTTCATACCACAAACTCCGGGCTCAGGCACTAATCATGTTTAGTTTGTACACAAGGATGGGACAGAGAACAAT
>WEIS01084489.1:280-33102 GCA_013389965.1 Todus mexicanus
CTATCACTCTCCCACTTATCAGTGTCAAATGCGAAACTCCACCCAGGAAATGAAAAGCTTCCTATTGTTTCTCCCCTCTCCACAGCCTCCTGGCCATCAGGAAACTATCTATCCAGGCTACGTTCACTTCACCCGTTCTTCCCTTTTACTCTGTTCAGCCATAGGAGTTACAGTGCAATAGAAGGAACAGGAAAAATAAGTCTCTGCTGGGTCATCTCTCCTCTAGTCTCTCTCATACGGTTTTCCTGGGAATATTTTCTAGCGGCAGCCCACACCGCTGCCCTTGATTTTAATCATGCAGAAGTAACATGAAATTCACATGACTGTTGTCAGTTTTCCAGCCATACAAGGCTCTGCAAAAACATCAATTAAACTTTCCAACTTTAACCTAGCAAAGCTATTAAAAAAAAAACAATCCAAACCCGATAGGAAGCAGACCTCTTGAAAGAGTTTGATTTACATACTGGTGCTTTTTGACCAAAAGTAAAGATGATGACAGTACAGAGGATTTCTGGCACCTTACCTCCTCCTAAGCTGCCAGCAAAAAACCTCAACCAACCAAGAATTGGTCCAAGTAAAAGGAAGTAACAAAAAGTTACTATCAGTCACAGGAAAAGACATGACCTCCCATGAGTAAGGTGTTACTAAGTTTAGGTGTTTTTGAAAGTCAGTAGTGGAATCCAGTGTCATAATTCCAGATGTGCTATATCGCAGAAATTTTAACTTAAATACTGAAGTTGTACAGAGCCATAGCCTTTCTTTTGATTCTTTCCAGTGGCTCATTCTTCCCAGTCCCACCCTACCATGATATCCCAATAGCAAAACTCAGTTAAAATGCAAGTAGAACAAGTCAATTAATCTGAAATGCAGGAAAGTCTCAAATATTGGGTAGGAAAAATCGAAAACAAGCCCATACAAGTGAGACAGTGCAAGAGACTAAATAAAATAACCCCAAAATTACTACTAATCATTTACTAATCATTGTGTTAGCTGCAGGGAGGGTGCCTTTGTACAACAATTTAAGGAAGACCCAGCTAGAAAGAAATTGAGCAACCCAAAATTATGTTTGCTAGTATTAAATCGAGCCAATCATGTACAAGGGGATAAGATACTACCCTAGGAAGCAGGCTTTCTGACACCAGCACCCTTAAGATCTAAATTACCATGGACTAGGGAACAGAAAAATGCAGAACCGCATAAAAGGAAGGCAAACTGTGCTTACAAAACAGCAGTGAGTCAGCTCCTGACAACTGGTCTATGACTGGTCTGAAAACAAGTCACACATTCCTTATGTGCCCTCCGGTTGTACAGAATGAAAACAAGTCCGTCTCCTAAACACACTTCTAATATGGTAAAGGATATTAAAAAAAAAGGTGTCAAAGAAACATCAGTAACATTGTTTAATCCGTTCAAACTTCACAAAACATTTTCATCCAGTTCTGACCCATACAGCCTTTCAACCCTACATACATCCCATCCATGTTTGGTGCATTTAATAAGAAACACACACACACATAACCCTGGCCTCAGATCAATCAGAAACAGCTTATCTTGGGGATACCTCCAACTCTAAAAGGTCGTCGAGTTATTTTTAAGAGAATCTCTTTCTGAAATGCCATGACCCTTCAGCCTGCCTAGTTCTATCGTCTGTGGCTATCCAGAAAGTCAAGAATATGCTCCAAGGCCTTTTGTGACAAGCTGTGAAACTCAGCCATTTAATATGAGGAACACTAAGTAACACGGCTAACTCTGTGTTTATTTGGAGAACACAGCTACATTTGTCCTCATTCAGCAATCCTAGATAGCTGTCAGGTTTTCATAACTCATCTGCCTCTTGGCAAGTACCCTTGCTGCAAGCAGCATTCTCCTTGACCATTTTATATCTCTTTCCTTTATTGTTCAGGGACTGTCTGGTGGCTTTCTGGTCTTCTGCTCTTAGTTGTTTTCAGATGTTACCAGTGACTAGGCCCTTTCGTGGTATATTGATCATTTCTGGAAAAAAATTGAATGAAAAACAAACAACAAGCTCAACAGAGAATTACTGCAGCACAAATGCAGGGAAAAAACAACCAGGTCAAATAAGTCAGCTCTATCAATATTATTTTGCTGACAAGTATTAAAACAAGGTGCTGGCTTCTGAGTATCGTGCCAGCATACACTGAATGGAAGCAATCCGTCCAACTCCTCCCAGAAGAACAGAAACCTTGAAACTGGGTCATTTCAGGGAAAGGATTAAAGGTTGTTTTTTCAGGTGTTGCTCTTGCACACTGAATCCCTCTGCCAGACTGTGCAGTTTATCATTGCTAAACACTTATATTGCAGAAGTATCTAGAGGCCTCAAGTAGGTCAGGGCCTCAGCACACAAGGTACAGAATATATACATTATACTTGACAGCCCTTGTCTCATATTTTTTCTATTTCCAATGTTTGTCTTCCCACTAACACAGTTATGTGAGCAACCTACGCAAGCAAAATAAACTCAATGACACTGCAAAAAATCCACTCGAGTTCTACTTACGATATATGCAAGTGCTATAGCAAGGGAAACAGAAGTAACGCTACCCCTTGCTAGGGTATTACATACAGGAATCTAGCTAAATGTCAAAGCAAAACAGGTTTGGGGCTTTTTAGGTTGGCATAGCTCCAGCTATTATACTAAAGACAGAAGCAGCTGTTGAAATAAGCTTTGGTAAATGTTTATGGATGAGAGATCCAATTCTCATTTTCCCACCCCCTACAACCTGGAAATACCCTTTCAGCGGAAGAAAGAGTATCCCAGTTGTTGCCTTCAGATTGAACCCTGGTTGAGACAGAGCATGGGTGCAAAACCAAAACAAACACAAAAAAGTTTACGCAAGCTGTAGGAAGAGAAACTACTGAGTGCTGAAAACCACATTTGCATATTTTAAATTAGCTGCATTAAAGATTAATAAATACGCCATAAATCTGAAACGATGCTTAACAAGATGATGGAGTTCTTGGCTACCTGATTATTTTACCAAGCCGACAGCCAGTTATCCCAGGCTGAATCAGTCTAAATACATATACCAGGACAGCACAATCCAGAGAAGTGGGCCAATACATTCCCATAAATTAACCAAGCTTTTTTCTCTCCATGCTGCTGTCCTTATACTTCCTTTCCCCATCACCGCCCACCTCTGCCTTCCCAGACACTCATCCATATCCTGCAGAGCTTCCCTGCAGCTCCCCAGTCACAGTCCCTGCAGAGTCTTCAGGCTCCCCTTTAGCACACAGCTTTGGGGGATGCTTTGAAACACACAGCTCTTCAGGATTATCCATCTTTTGTCGGCCCTTTGGTGGCCGTTGTAAAAAAGTGATTTTCAACTTGTCAAAAAATGATTTTATTTTCGTAAGCGAGCTACTCCCAGTCTCACGCTCTGCCTGCGCCACAAGCTCAAGCGGCTCAAACACAGAAAATGCAGAGGACCATTGGCACAAGCTACACCTGGCACTCCATGACCAGATCAGAGCAAGCTGACAGGCTACCTCCTAACATTAAGTTTGCTATCAACACACTTTTTTTTTGTAATCAACTCGAGGGAGCTGATGCACAGCAAATAAATCCATCAGATTTGCCTGCCTCAAGAGACAAACCCTGTTTTACACCGCACAAAGAGGCCGCACGCCAAAACGCCAGTAAAGCAAGGCAAGAGAAATAGAAGAAAACAAACAAGCAAATTCATCCTTCCTTGGGTCCCTCCGTTCTGTGCCCAGCAGAGGAAGCACCACGTGCCAACCCTGTCACCTCCCTGCTGGGACCAGCTACAGCAGATTAGAGAGCAAGGGTTGTTTCCCCCATGTATGTGTGTGCTTCAGTACCAGAAGCGGTAATCAGAAGTTTATTAATTGACAAATAAATTAAATTGACTTAAATTTCCCCCCAAGCGTTAAACTGGTTTTTGCTTGCAACAATGCTATTGCCAAGGCTGTCTCAAGGCAGAAGCAAATTTTTCCTTAGGTGTAGATATAGATGTCATTTTGACTTATGCTCCCGTGAAAGAGGTTTCCAGGCACAAAAACATTATCTATACACATCCACAGTCCATCAGAGCCACCAGACCAGAACACTTCCACAAGAAAGCCCCTAGCCACACTTCAGCATTTTGCAGATTTAGCCATATCTTCCAAGATTTTTATTTTTTTTTACTGCTTCCCAGCTACGCCAGCAAAAAAAACATACTGCAGAAGGCCTCCGAGTGGCTGCGAAATTTTCCTGCCTGCATAAACTGTTCCTTTCATAGGCCCCACTTTAAGCAGCAGCAGCAGCAAAATTCCTCTCATAGCCATAGGGGCACCTCAGGAGGAGGAAGTAGTGAGAAAAGTGTATTGAGCATTGCAGCAGTCTACAGAAAAAGGGGAGGAAACAGTAACTGTCATCACGGCAGGTTTGAGCCAGCAGAAACAAAAACTGCGAAGTCACACTCCTACTCCAAGAAAGAACAGCAGTAAAATTCTGCACACAGGTCAGACTGACCAACTTTACTTTGACAGACACTGATTTCATTTTCTTTTTGGATTTTTTGTTTTTTGGTCGTGTCTCGTGTGTAATATCTGAACTTGAGAAACAAAGAGACTGCCTGAAAAATGTACGTGCAAGCCATTCCACTTATGTTAAGCAGATACTAATCCAATTCCCCCTCAAGAGATGACTCAAGTGCCAGTTGGGTTAAGTGTTTCACTACTGAGAAAATACGTACCTTACACATTAGAGAAGAAAAGGCTTAGAGAGGATCTTACCAATGCTTATAAATATCTAAGGGGTGGCATCAAGAGGGTGGGGCCCGTCTCTTTTCAGTGGCGCCCAGTGACAGGACAAGGCGCAAGGGGCACAAACTGGAATACAGGATGTTCCACCTAAAAGTAAGGCAAAACTTCCTTACTGGGAGCATGACAGAGCCTGGAACAGGCTGCCCAGAGGGGTTGCGGAGTCTCCTCCTCTGGAGACTTTCAAAACCCTTCTGAACACGATCCTGTGCAACTTGCCCTAGGTGACCTTGCTTTGGCAAGGGGGTTGGATTAGATGATCTCCAGAGGTCCCCTCCACGCCCTACCATTCTGTGTCATTCTGTGATACCACTATTACTTCGGCAGAACCTATCTCACAACTCCAAACTATCCATAGAAGTGTCTTATGAGCAAAACCACTCACATATTTCCCCATCCAGGAGCAAACCACCACTCCACTCTTCCTAATGAGGATCCTTATAATGCAGCCTCATCCTGGCTCCATGAAAAGCACTCAATATTAAGAGTAGAGAAATACGGGTTAGAAAATAAAGCTTAAGACAGATTCTGCACAGTTACAAAGCCTGCCCTGTGTTTCTACTCAAATATATATCTTCTCTGTTAAGCTTTTATTTTTTTAAGCCCAGATCTGCTGCAGGTTACCCAGCCCGCCATGTCACATCATCGCAGAAATCAGTAAGGCCTGCCTGCTGAATTTAGGTCAACTTGTCTGTGGAGTACATAAGGTCTTGCACACAGCCATGAATTTCCTAGTAATGCTCTAATAATCCCTCTTCATCCTACCATGCAGCTATTTCGCTAGGAGCTGCTAGCTTACTTCTAGGTCCCCAACAAAGCCTCTCCACAGGAGGGATGTTTGCAGGCAAATGAGCTACTATCTCTTCCTTGGGAAGCAGGAAGCTGGTTGTTGAATCAAATGAATGCTGAATCTTATTTCCCAAGACAACAAAAAAGGGAAGAATTCCCAACGAATGCTAGAAAAGGACTTCCCTTTTTTAACCACACAAGGAAAGATGTAATCCAATAGAGCTGAAATTACCCCTAAAACATCAGGAATAATTTTCTTAAAGATCATCTAAATAAACACTAAATGCGCTTCCACTTGGGTCAATAAATTAAAAATAATAAAAAAATCAAAAAGTAACTAATAAATTCAGATAATCTAAGGAACAGATGCTGGTATTTCTGAAGAGAAATCATCACTGAAGATGAAAAACACTGTCTCTTCAAAGGATGCTTCCCTCTAGAAGTCAATTGCAGGCCCCTGTTATTCCAAGTATTGCACAAGCACGCGTAAGTAGCAGCCCTGTTCTTAAGGAATCTCTAAAGGTGCATAAAAATATAGAAAGTCTTTTCAGAACACAGTGCTCAGAACAGGAGTTTGACATAAACTGAAAGTACAGTTATGTAAGGGAAAAAAACCAGAGTACAATAAACCAAAACCTTAGATGTGTAAATCAAAGACCCCAGAAAACACAGAGTTGCATTTGTTTGTTTACCTCACATATGCTACAGAACTGCAGCATGTAACAGATCACCTTGCCAGGCCCACAGGTGCTGTGGCTGTCATTACTGGGCCACCGCTATATCACACATGTTAACAAGACTTTTCAAGAAACAGAACTCTATTTTTATAACTAGCGATCATCCACGGCTTCACTTCAGCTCAGCATCAGCTATTCCCACTGCTGGCTCAGTACCTGATCAGGCTGTGCTTCTCCTTCGGCTTCAGCTGGGCTGAGCGCTGGCTCCAGGAGGCTCCGGTGAAAGGAATACTAAGCCAGGCGCCGATGGTCACTCTCTCATTTTGACAAGCACCACAGACTCTTCCTGAATAAAAACAAAGTGCTGTGAGTCAAAGTGGCCAAATACAGTGCCGAGGCTAGAGGATTATTAGAGAAACACAGCAGCAGAACGTTAGCCAGCCTTTTGCCACCAGTGTCTGATTTCTTGGGCAGGTTGAGCACACCCTTCTTTAATAATTTCAGAAATACTCTGAAGGAGTTGCCGTATTTTTGAAGAGCGGAGATCCTCCAAACTAGCAATTTGCCATTGCCCACATATTTCCTTAAACATGCTGGCTCATCCAAACTTAACCAAGAGCACTGCTATTTCTATGCCACCACTTGCCTACACCACCATAAAAGCCAGACCAGACCCCCGATGATGCGGTAGCCACACACTGCGTGTGCTTCACGCAACCACTTTGATGATGCGTTACAGCAGCAGGGCGGGCAAGCAGCCCACCTTGTGTCAGAGAGCTGCCTTGAAACCTCTGGAAAACACCTCTGTCCCCAGGATGAACAAGAAATGAATTCTCCCCCTTTCCTCTTTTAGCCCAACGCTTCCACCAGCCAAGCCCCCAGCACAGCTGCCTTCACCTCCAGCAACTGAGAGGGGCTCCAGGGCAGAGCAGAGCCCGCAGATGGAAAGCAACAACTCAGCAAAGTGAACAGCCAGACTCCAGCAGGTAATTCATGAGTATTTATTTTAGTTTGCTGCTTATTAAGTATGCCTTATTATAAATCAAGTATTTTACAGTAATTGCCTCCAATCAACAAACACTGAGAAAGGTGTTACGCAGACTGACGCGGCTCCAGAACTGAAGCGAGTACCTTAGCAACAGGCACAACTCGACGCGACTCTCCACGCACAGCCAGGAACAGGAACAACCTCGCAGCACAGCAAATGCTCATAGCCAGGGCACAAAGGCAGGGAGGGACAACTGGCTGCATAGCTCACTTCAGCCACCAACCCATTGCTTTCACATGGGTGGTGGCTGCAGTGGAGAGCTGCTCTGCCATTAAGGGTTTGTGCCCAGTGCCAAGCACAGCGCACTCCCATCACCTGAGCTGCTCCCAAGCCACCGCAGAAAAAAAACAAAACCCAAACCAACACACACACACTTCCCTCTTAATTTATTTTCCAGGATTGACACCCACCGGCACTCAGAAGCCCAGAGGAACAAGCCCTGTGTCGTGCTTTCCGCTGAGAGCACTTTAAAGGTCAGCAGGAACCTGCTGTTCCAGGTTTCTTCTTAGCGGTACAGACCCAGGATAAGGAGATGGGGAAGACACCGCCGAATATGCAAATTAAATATGCATCTTAAAGAATTTCCTCCTTCAAAGGGGTCAGAGCGGTCAAGCGGTCTCGGGAGAGCCAAATCCCTTTTTACAGCATACATCAACAGAACCAGAGTTTTCAGAGACTGATAACTTTTAAATACATGGAGGAAAAAAGCTCTAACTAGACACTTCACAAAGTTCTGTTGCAAGCAGGTTTCAGAACAGACCTTTGGATCGTACTTGAGCGCTGACAGAAACCACTCTCCCAGCCACAGGGACATTCGCTGAGGCTGTTTCTGGAACATTTTTTCACGAGGTTGGAGACCCACGTAAGAAAAGCCTAAGCAGAGGTTGACATACCCTCCAACCCCTCCTCAGCAGCCACCCCAAAGGCAACAAACAGGTTTTGAAAGCAGAAGGCAAAGGCATTTCCCACCTCCACAGTAGGAATGCTGAGTTTTTGGACAATGCCTCAGTATTTAAGGAAAGGTATCAGGAGAAGCCAAGCAGCAGCACCACCACACTTGGTAAGGCACGGGAGAACTTCAAGAGTTGTATCACAACCTGAAAGACTGCTAAGGTCCATCAGCACCACCCTCCCCTTCCCAGAACAGACTGAGCATGAGTTGGATCATACCTGGAGGAGAGGTGGGGGGGGACAAATGACAAAACACACTCGTAAGATTCTATTTTTTAAAAACAAATAAGCAAACAAAAAAGCCCAAACAAACAAAAAAACCCCAGCTAAAGCAGAAGTTCTTATATAAATCATATCAGTGCGTACGTAGATGCTTGGGCAGAACCCAGACCAAGGAAGGAATCTTCCCTGCAGTTCTTGCCACAGAAATCCTCCTGGATTTCGTTCCAAACCTCTTTCGAAGAATTCTCTTTATGCTTCTTCCTTTAGCTCCCCCTCCCATTTTTGAAGTGACAATCTCAATTTATTGAAGCAAACCAACATCTTACTTACAGAAACATCTGCTCTGATACAAGAATACACACCCACTGTTACAGAACCGGTATGTACGACAGCAGGCGCGAAGGAGATTAAACATGTACCACTTCTCTTATAACCTAGTCCTCTCTGGCACTTAGTCCTTTTAATCCTTCCCTTTTCTTTCAGGCCCCTTGCGCACAGGGAAAGACTTACACCCCATTTACACCGGGGTGTTGGTATCACCCAGTGCCAATTTTACCTGAATCACAGCCAAGCACTTGGCACTTCGGGCACAACACGTGCAACCTCCAAATGTCATGTCCTATATACTGTAGCCTACATGTGGCTGCCTTCATTCGTACAGTCACTTGATCAAACACCTTTTCCACTCAGAAAAGCACTGCTTCTTTCGAGCTTAACGGGGGTTACCTCTAACAGGGAAATGATCATTGCTAACAAGAGTGAAAAAAAACAGAAAAAAATCAGACTATACACTTGCAGAGCAACTTATTGTGATATCTATAAAGAAAGGAGAAGGGGGGAAATCACAGTATCTGGGGGGAAAAGTAGAGATCTTGGGGAAAAAAACCCGACAGCTGATAAGTGAAGCAGTTTCAGCCGTTATAGGTTTAATTTCAGCACAGCTGAATAATTCTCAGTTCTACATGTATCTCCGAGCACCCAGCCAAGAGCAGACGTTTGCGAACCACTTCAGTTAAAATGCCATCTTCCTCCCTTGTTGCTGCACAAGAAAAACAACAAACCACCAAACAGGAAAAATGTCATGCCATCAAGAGAGAAGAAAAACCCCAAAGCAGCACAGCAACCTCCTGTAGCAGTATCGTCCGAAGCAGCACGGAACCCAACCGGATAAATACCAGATTTTGTTGCTATCTCTGAGTGAGGTTTTGCCATCAGCTTAAGCTGAGTTGTGGCCACCCTGGTGTGCGACATTCCCACCCTCTCCCCCCTGGTGTGTGCCTGGGAGAAGTGTCCTGCACCCAGCAGAGGCGAGTAGGCAGGACTTCCCCTTTCAACAGTGGTGTGAACTCAAATTTGCTCCAGCTGGTCTCAAAACCACACTCCTTTTGGAAAGCACCTTAGGCATTGCTCCCACTCCATGGGAGTCTACAGGATCCCACTGCTGCTCCCTGCAGAGTTCATTGTCCATACCAGGGCCTCGCTGCAGCTTTTCAAATGCCACCCAACACGTCCTTTATTTTGCGGAGCTCCCTATAATTCTTTCCTTCTCTTTGTGGCTACCTCCTCTTTCTCGCTCCATGAGCCAGGGGCTGTGTGCAAACTTCTCCTCTCCGCTGTCACAGAGGGCAGGAACATAAGCAAGACATGAACAAATCAAACCTTGCTGGGCAAGCAGGCAGAATTTGCCAGTGCTACAGGTAATCCGTTGTTTGATCCACAGGCAATAAGAGAGGAGTCTACAGCTGGTAGCTCTGGCATTGCCTTCTTGAGCAGATAGCAAGCCAGAGCTAAGGCCTTACAAGTTCAGACTGCAAACAGGTAAATAACCAAGACGCTGGAAAGGCCTTAACACAGTTGGGGTGACAGAAAGTAGCAGCAATCAGAGTGCAGAGTGCCTCCACCCTCTCTTCATTCGCAGAAGAAACAGCAGAGGAGGAGCACCCCGTGCTCCTCAAGCTTAGCAGATGCACACCGGCTGGGACTGGGCTGCTGCGCACGTGGACAGACTGCGACTCTGCAGCACGGATTAGGCAGGTGCAAAACCATTCAGCCAAAAACCAGGCTTGTACCAGTTCACCCTGTAAGTTTATGGGTGCCTGTTATATTTGCTGTAATGAATACACAGATCTACACAGGGTTCTGTATTACTTTGCAGCATGCTTTCCAGCTGATTGTATACTGGGAGAACTTGGCCATTCAGCCCCGGTTCTGGAGAAGAGACTCCCCCTCAGTCAAACAAACAGAATTCACGCCCTTTGCAAGTGCAGAACAGCACATACAACTTCATCCTTTCAGATTTTCTATTTACTCCCACAAAACCGACATCTGTTTCGGTTAAACTGATTGATGCTAATAAGGACACTCTTAAACTCACCTTTCAATTTAGGTACATCCTAAATAAAATTACAATAAGAAATAAACAAAGCGTAACCACAAACTTTAACCACTGAACATAGAGCCTTGTCCAAACCACTGCATTTTCCCCTTTCCTGATTTATTATTAGTACACTACTGTCTCATTCTCAGTCCGCTCTTTTTCCAAGAATGGCTCTTATAAATTATCCTCATGTTAGACACTTCCCTACCCACTTTCCATCAGGACACTAGCGCTGACCAAGCTTGCAATTTCTGCAGTGCCAACAAGCACTTGTGTATCTGCATTTCTGCACTTCCTTGTTTCAAGAGGCAAAAGATTTGTTATTAGAGGGATAGGAAAGGAGAGGAGTAAAACTATCGAGCCAGTCTTCCCTTCATGTCTGCTCACACCACCAACGAGGTCAAACAGCAAAGCATTTTAATATGGCTTTATAAAACAGCAAATGTTAACGTTAAAAAAAACTCAAGTGCATGAAAAGTTTCATTTCCCTTTTGTCAGTTCCTCTTCTAAGCTAGGTAGTTCAGGCTTTATTTCTTAATTTAATTAGACAAAAAGCAAGCACATGAAAGTTTCTGGATGGCAGCCATTGAGAGGAATCTTGTACGTAGACTTCTCAGTCTGTATTTTAAAATGCCAGTCAGATTAAGCGTGAAGTCTGGTTGCTCTGCGCATCCTTGATGAAGGCAATTGCTAATGCAGGTATATAAAGTGTTTGCAGCCATAGTGACACTGAAAACAAAGCAAGCTAGTGAGCTACCTGTCACACTTCTCACACAAGTTTTAATGCAGAGACTGCTAGAACAAAAAAATTCCTGCCCTCCCTTTCCACAACCTGCACACCAAGCGCTATGTACAAACACTCACGATGGACTTTTTTAAATCCTGCACTGACATTTGCATTGGTTTAGTGGACAAATTTATACTGAACCATCCAAATGACATCAGTTTAACAATGTGTGCCTCTGTGTGGGGCTGCGAAGGTGAAAAATGTCTATTACATAACACTTCTGTATAAAATATTAATGCTCACACAGGAAGCTTTTGAACTAACAGGTTATTTTCAATGATTAGCAAATCAGTGTTGTATAAGCTTGCTGTTTTATTCAGCGTATTTGAGAGACACAACAAACTATACTTTTTGCTGACAAAATACGACAAAATCAACTTCCTGCGTGCGCACATCAAAGTACATGAAAGATCTCCCTGGGCTCACCAGCTTATTTTTGACCTCAAGGTACAGCAAGATTAGAGAACTGCTTGCATCTCTAGCACACACAGCTCCAGCAAGCCTGCACTGGGTTTATTCCGGGCACGGGTGCTCTTTACACAAGTTCTCACACTAGCTGAAAGCGTGCAAGTTTCCCTTCCTTCCTCTCCCGCAATGGCTGAAGAACACACAGATCTTCAGATATCATATTCATCATCTTACGCACTTGTTTTCTCCTTACAGCTATAACCCTAAATTGGAAAAATCACTGCAGCAGGAATGAAGCACTTCAAACAAAGTCCACCCTCAAAACATAGCACTGCTTTTAGTGGACATGTTGGTATTTGTGGCACTGGCCAGACTTGAAAACACTAGAGGTGTGGCAGCCCTGGCTTCTGTAGATCCCAAGGGCAATCAGGAACACCTTTACAGATAAGTTTATCTCACTGCTGACTTGTAAAGAATGAAGTCCAAGGGAGAATAAAACAAACCTGCACCTTGGCTGTGGCTTTGTAGCCATTAGGTTGCATGGGGGTGGGTAGGAGCCTGCCCTGCTGCTTCACTGCAAGTGCTTATCAAGAACCTTCACGTTTGGTTTTTTTCCTTTACTTATGTATCCTTTATATGTGTATCTTTACACAACAAGACTAGAAAAGGGGTCCATCTAGAGCATTGCTGATCTCCAGCAGATGCTCCAGGACACTGTTTGGTGGGGGTCTCATTGCATTTACCAGCTCTGTGTAAGTGTCACAGGTAAGACATCTAAAACACTAATAGAGAGCTGTATTCAGGTGGCCTCACACATGATCTAAACATACAGGGGCAATCACCAGAAGATGTGACTCGGACAGAAAAATCCTGAGAGCAAGTGAATAGAGAAGGATTTTAAAAGTCCAGTTTGGGAATCGTGCAATGTTTACAAATTTAACTGCACAGCAAACAATTTGAAGAGATATGTGATAGGAAAAGGTAGCAACAGCATTTAATTAGCTGTTATACCCACCCCCTGGGTCTGAGAAACCTTGCACTGCATTTTCCTGGTCTTCAAAGGAGACCTTTGTAAGACAGAACACCTGAGATGCCTAACTTTTAACAAAAAGATCATGTACAGAAAGCGTTGAGTTTTTAAGATTAACAAGAACCAAGGCAGGCCACAAGAACAGAACCATTTATTTTTTCTAGTGATCACACAATACAAGATGCAGGACCATGGTAAATTAAGATGATTACTAGTCTCATCCACCGCTGGCTGCCACATGCTTTCCGCCTGGTTATTTTTTGTGTTTCTTCATCGGAGTTACCTTCATCAAGAAAACAGGCTCTGAATAGAAAAAAATCTGAGCAATAAATAACTTTCCTCCTCCTCCACAAAGGGCAGCTGTATTTTACACCATGATTGCTTCTGAAGTCTTAAATATCACAACTACTTCAGCCCTAGAACAAATCACTTCTGAGGAAAGAGCTCAAGTGAAAAGAGGGAAAATTATAGGTAGCAACAGTTTTGAGATTACATGAACAGTGTGTTTTCACATCCTGATTTATACTTGAAGGGGAGGAAGAAGAAAACGGAAGATACTTCTTTTAAAACAGAGCCAACAAATAAGTCCTTGGTGCAGCCATGCTCCTTTCCCATGCTACTGCTCGCCTCCAAATGCTGGGCAGCAGTGGCACTTTGCTGGTCTGATTCTAAGAAAACAAGCTTCCTAGTTCCAAGGATATCTCCCTGAACACTCTGGCAGCTGCTACATGAAGGTCTTAGCTTCTCTTCCTATCCATTTCCTGAAGGGGGACGGGAACCTGCTCTTGCAACACTGGAAGAAGAGACTGAAGAGAAAACAGAAACGAGCGAAAAGAGCTTCAATTCTCTTAATTAAAGAGAGAAAGATTGAAGCAGTGTCAGCTAAAATTAACAATGTGGAAATGAGTACCACTGATGGCGTTAGAAAGTGCCAACTTGACTTGTGACGCACTTTCCCTTTTACCATGCCAAAATCCAGGATGATTCTCAAGAAGTTAAACACTAGCACTACTGGCTTTGCTCTTTCCTAAATTTGTTTGGAGTCTCTGAGGGGAAAAATTGTTTGGCAAGCAGTCAGTACCTATTCTTTGTTATATGGTTAAAAGAAAATTGCACGCAATTTGCTTAGACCAAAAGATCTCAAGCCAAACCCATTCCCAACACAAGCAAGTCAAACTGTGAAAAAACCATGGCGCAAAGCGTTCTCAAGGTAAGAGGTGCAGAATACCTTTGAGACAGCAGCTACAATCGCTTTTACAAACATAGTGTTAGTAGTGCTAGAACACTGTACTTTGCAAATACCCTTCTCTGCATTTCAGCCCCTGCCTGGCAAATACTTAGGAGTGGAGGCCCACAGCACCTCATCATTACAGCCAAGAATAAACACTTTCAAGATCAAGCACCTTCACCATCACCCCAAAGAGTCTTGTGCATGCTCATGAGACCGTACATGTGTGGAAAATTAGTCATGTGCACAAGTCTTTGCATGGTGATGCCCACAAACTTTTCACGGCTTGTTACAAAAAACACCAAACATTTAAAATGTCAGGTATGCAAAAGTACAGACAGGTCTTAATCGAAATGTAAGGCTTCTGAGGAAAATTATTTCCATTTCTTTTAATACCTCAATAGCTATGGGGTTTTTCGCTAGGATATAATCTTCCTGCTGACAAGAGACAATAAATAAACAAAAGCAAAGGAACAAAACAAAACAAAAAAGAAATCAAAAGAATTGCATAGTCTAATTTCAATGCCAGTAAGAAATGGAGAAATTGATACAGCAGAAACTGAAATAATGGGTTTTTCTTTTTCCACTTTGTATAGTAACATTTTAGTGTAATGTAAATACTGCCAATAAAGGTTTATGAATATTTAGGGATCTGCAGCAATTTTATGAATTAATTGGAAGATACAGATTGCTCATTTTGCAAAGAAATGAACAACCTTCCGAGTTCATGATTTGGTAAAACGCTAACTCCGAAAACTCCCTTTTGTTTGCATCCAGATGATAAACCAGCTTACTGCGTTCCCCCATGACGTCATTTGTGACTCAAGCTACTTCGCAGCAAAACAGCCACCGCCAGCCCCATGCTGATTAAATGCTTGAAGCTTCGGGACACTAATGCATCCTCAGTGACCACAGCATTGATGTACCTGTATCAAAACTTATCTCTGACTCTTAGTGGTGCAGGAGAAAGCAACGGGAGAGCTGGGGCTGAGGTGCTGAGTCAGCACTCTGCCTGCAAGCCATCGCAAGCCAGCCCACTGGTATGCAGCAAGAGGAACTGGCAGCAGCCAGTGCCAGCAGAGAGCACAAGGGGGGAAAAGAAACTCAGCCAGTGGTACAGGACCCGATTCAAAAATCCGCTTACTCCACCGGCTTCAACACATTTCAGATGGGATCTCAATACAGAGAAGGAAAAGGGCGACCTGGAGAAATTAAAAAGAACAAACTTCACAGCAGGAAATTTCAGTATGCTCCTTCTTATAAACTGCACCAAGCCACAACACACACGGTCACAAACGCTTCTGACCACAGGGATGCACGTCATGTTTTCTCCCCTAGCGTTCATTTTGTTACCCTCCTGTCACTTGCAGGACCTAACGCGAGTGTATCACCAACAACATCAGCTTCTTCCTTGCTCTCCAGGCACGCGGTCGAGAAAGCTGCCCATACACAGGATGCACGGTTGTGATACCTCCATACCAACACCTACCTTCTGCTACAGAAGAGAAAGAGGCTTGTCTGAGGCAACAGGAACACAGGGCTGAGAAAGAACTGGAATACAAGAGCTATACTTCACATGTGCAGCAGCTCTGCGTTAGGGCAATGAACGCTACTTATCTTTCCACAGCAAGCACCTAAGCGCTTTCGCTCTCTGTGCATTGTTCTTATAGAGGTTTGCTCCTATTAATAATTACCTTCCCACGATGGCAGCACACAGACTTTCTCCACTGCCGGTGCTGCTGCTGCTGCTCTAGAATTCCTCCTCCAGGTCTGAACACGCTGGACGGATTACTGCCTCCCCCCCAGCTCCCCCAAGGATGTCAGGACAGGTACAGATATCTATTGCGCATATCTAGATCTTACAAAATAAATTACTGCCCAACGCTTCTCCCTTCCCCCCCCCCGTTACCTCACGTAGCCTTTGTAAACTTTGTATCTTTATCGAAGTAATCTCGATTGCAAATAATAATATCTATTTAAATACTCCTTGTTTATTATGTGCAACAAAACAGGCAGAGCAGACATAACAGGCAAGTCTTTTTCACACTAATAAGTTTACTATGAAGGCAACGCTCGCTCAGAAACACAGAAGAAAATGGTGTACAGCACAGAGCATACAGCCACGGTAGCATATTCCTAGTTCAGGACCTCATAAATCAGTTTCAACCGACAATAAAAGGTTTATAGGGCATTTGTAAATCACAAAGAATGAAAAGGATCCTGGCCTCTCAACAAGGATCAGTGAAATTAATTTAAAGATAGCAATCAAGAGCAAATAACACACCGCTATCCTTCTATATTACCGATCCTCACCCTAAGTTTGAAGAAAAGGGGTTTCTCTGCCGCCAAGAAGAAGAAAGGGGGGGGGGGAAGGAATAAAGACAAAATAAAGACTCAGAGAAAAGGACTTAGGTACGCTGTCTGGGATGAGTGCTTTTGTGATAGCTTAGAGCTGTGGAATCAAAATCTCAGGACGCAAGAAATTTGCAGGAGCAGCACTAAAGCCTTCTCCCAAACAAGGGGGTGCAGCCCTTCTGCACCTTCAGTTTTAGAGGCAGAAGAGACGATCCTTTCCTATCACAGCTGACAGACATAACGCTAAAAAAAATAAAGAACCCAAAAAAACCCCAACAGAACAGCTCTCTACATTATTTTTTTTTAAAAAAAAGCTGCAAGTGACGATGCTTATGAGTAGCAGGTACCCCAAAGCCAGTACCAAAGATGTTTCCTTCCCTGCACCAGCAGCTAAACCAAGCAAAACATCACTTTCAGCACCACCATTACAGGAAGTACCGCTGAGCACTTACTCCACCAAACAACAGGCTGGTTCCCACTACCGGCCTCCATTTTCAAGTCTGAGTAACCAACCTCATGGCTCTGACACACCAGGAGCGCCCAGAGGAGCCGGTGCCAGGGGCTGCAAGCGCACGGCCAGCCCGCATCCCCCCGCTGCCCTCACGCACAGCATCTTCCCTGAAGGATGCTGAGCCAGCCACAAGCTTTCTGCGCCCCCAATCCGTGTTCGCTTCCCAGCAGTGGCAGCTCTGGGGACGGGGAAATGGAGGTTGCAAGGCAAGAGAGGAGCTCCTGTGCCAGGCTGAGGGGATCCTCAAGGAGCAGGAGTCGGAAACTGCCACGTACCGGGGAGCTGAGGGAAGGGGATGGAGACGTGCCTCGAAAAAAAAAAACCANCCCGCGCAGCCGCCGCGCTCGGCTCAGGTGGCTCCGGGCGGGCAGAGCCGGCGGGGTTCGGGCCCGGGGGANAAGGGCTGGTTTTGTCCTGAAGATGTGTTTTACTGACCGGCTCAGGGTGCGACACCCACAGCAGTTGGACCCCCTACCAAAGAAAGACACGCAGCCGGCGGTCCCCACATGGGTTTAGCAGCACCGAGCTCGCAAGGGGGCTGGCTTTTCCCAGCCGCATTCCCCAGGAGCACGTTGGCTGCTCTCTCTCCCTCCCAGACCCGGCCCAGGCCATCGCCCCCCGCCCCCCCGGGCACGGCCGTCGAGGCTGCGCCCCCCGGGGCAGCCTCAGCTCCTCAGCGCCCCACAGGGCGGCTCTGCCCCCGAGAGGCGAGACGAGCGAGCCAGCCCGGGAAAATAACCCCATAAAACAAGGAAAATGAAGGCGAGGGAGGGAGCGGCTAGGGGGAGTGTGTGTGCGTGTGTGTGTGCCTCCCCCACCTCCGCCTCCTGCCCCACCGCCTCTCCTCACCTCAGGGACGGCCCCGCGGAGCCGGGGGACCCCCGACAGCCGCCCGGCCGAGCCGAGGGGACGCAGAGCTTCTCCGGGGGGCGGTCAGTGCGGCGGCGCTGCCATGCAGGCTCCGGGCTCCTAGCAGCGCCCCGCAGCGCGCTCCCGCATGGCTCGGCGCACGGACGGCACCGGCGGCGAGGGGAGGCCCGGCCCAGAGCACCGCCCGNGTGTTGTTTTGGTTGCGACGGATTTTGAATGACGTGTTTGGGTTATTAAAAAAAATTTCTTACCCCTGGGGGGAAAAATGTTGGGTTTCCTGCGTCATTTTTGGAAGGAAGCAGAAAAGTCACAAGGCAGCTGGACCTGGGGTAGGGGGTGAAAGGCGAGTTTTGCTCGCAGGGGCTGATCCCTCCAGCGACTGGACACTGCACATGGAAGAAGGATCCGAGCTGAACCTAACCCTCACCCCTAAACCAGGAGAAACTCTTTCCTCCTTCACCTGAAAAGGCATCAATAATTTGAAGTGTTCCTTGAACACTGACCTGAGAAGTGACCAAACTGTGTTGGTTTTGTTGTTGGTTTTGTTGTTTTGTTTCGGTTTTAACTGGAACTGGATGCAACCTATTGCTTTTTGAAATTGTATTGAACTTGATCAAGAATAGAATTAAATAATAATTAAAAAAATACTGGCTCCTCTTCTACCACATTTTGCTTCATCGCCATGATTTCTAGGAACTGGAGGAAATGAAAAAAAGATCCTTAAGTGCTTATTCGGAATAGTTTTATGGCCCTTTAAAGACTGAGAATCTCCCCTTTATATTTTTAGATGCATTTTTAATCAGACCTTCTGGTCTAAGTGACTGTAAGATGTACCTAGGGTTACTAATGAAAGCATTTCTTAGCAGCAGCAATTCTGCTTCTGAGACCAGAGAAAATCAGGCCAGCTTGTCCTGCTCTCAGCTGTTCAGTGCTATTTTCATCCCAACATTTTCATCTGGTGGGGAATTTTAGCAGAGTTCAGATTTAGTCTAATGAGCTGTCAATTATTTTAAGCTTTGATTTTTAATACATTCATTTGGCCTTTCAGTTATTTTCTCCTCTGAGATCATCAACGCTTGTGTTATTTCTGGCCAGCATTTTAGACCTCACCGTTTCCTCAACAAGGTGAATTTATTATCTATTTATTTGTTTTCGCTCTGACCCAGCGCCCAAGCCACGTAGGGTGTGTGACTCTGGGGCTCCACAATGATGTAGGGTTAACAGAGATAAAAGCAGTCCAATCTGGTAAACATCAAGGCAAGTGAAAACAGATAATAACAAGAGCTGCTGGCTGGGAAATCCTGACTCGCAGGCAGCTGGCAGAGAAGTTCAAGCGGAAGAAAAGGGATTTTTTTTTTTTCTTTTTTTTTTTTTCAAATGCCAGAGCTGGTCAGAGCTAGCTGAATCCACATTCACTTGGCAATCAAGACACCGTGCCAAGCTGAGGCGCACCAGCAAAACAAATGAATAGCTCTGGGGACCTGAGGCAGAAGGCACCTGGAACTGGATAGATCTGGATCCTGTTAGAGCCCCTTTCTGACGGGTAAATGCAAGCGTGAAAGACTTACCTCCTACAGAACGTGTGCTGGGTTGCTTGGTTTGTTGGGGGTTTTTTCCTCCTTGTTGTGATACGTATTTAAAGGTAACTCAAATTTTCTCTAGCAGAGACCTTTTCCACTGTCTCAGGTTTGCTCTTCTGTGGGCTCAAGCGTCAGTATTTTTTGGGCAGCTCTTTCCAGGTGGCTGTTTCTGGCTCTGGCTGCCTGGGACGTGCTGGGGTGGGATAGAAGAGAGAGGAGGGGAGTTAAAAACCTGAAAGAGCTCAGTCTGGGGCAAATATACATCCCAGCTGTTCTGTTACCCTGCTATGGGGTTGTTCCAGCAGAAAGACAAGTCAGCCAGCTCCAAATTACTCCATGTGATAAAAGAGATGCCAGAATACAGAGACTGGAGGAAAAATGTCCGGGTTTTTCTGCTTGCACAGCTTTGACGTTAGCCCTTGACAATTAAAATAAGATAATATTGTTATTTTGATCTCTGGCTCAGAGAACTGAATTAGTGATTACATTAACGAGCAATAGCAATGCAGCCATATGGCCTCCCAGGATATATTAATCCTGTTTGTTTTTTCAACTGCATTTTAGCTTAAATTTTTTAAATTCCCTAACCACCTTAACTGGGCAAAAGATGTCAGATTTTTCCACCTTAACAAAATCCTCATTCTTGTATCATTACAAATTTTTTAGAAATATCAGGGCCCCCCACACACACCACCACCTCGTTAGAGTTATGGTTTTGGCAAGGTCGAAAAGCTGACAATTTATTCTGAGTTGATTTCCAGGTCTTTCACTCAAATGGCCATCGTGTGCATCTCAGATATGCCTGCTTGACATTGTCCAGCGGGTGTCCACGCTCAGTCCAAGGCAGTCAGGTGCAGAAGGGACACCAGCAGAAGGTGAACATAAGGAAGAGATGGTGCCAAAACCGGCGAGTGCCAGTGGTTCCTCAGAAAACGGCGAGAAAAATCCATACTGAGAAAAATTTCAGTCGTGGCTTTGAGTGGGTGGACAAATTTTTCTCCCAAGCAAATCTAAGATTATAGGGAATATTAAAAGAGGTAGATGAAGAAGTTATTTGGGAAGAAGTGTAGATGGCAACATAGAAGAGAGATACGGGCAGGGAACTGGCTTTCCACTCTCCAGAAACACGGCAATTTGGCTTCATGGAGTGGGCAAAGCTTGAAGGGGAAGACTCCAGCTTAAATAAGGAGGAAGATGCGTATGAGTCACTTCACTTGGATGCTGGCCACCTGTGCCAAGAAAAAAAGGTTTCTAAACACTAAGCAGTTCATCCCGTGGTGCTCATCCCCACGGGACACGTGGGCAGGATGCTGGGGTTGGGGAGGCACTCGTGCTTATCAGCCCCAATCTGCCACTTGCCACCCAGCCAGCCATTAGTGCCACCCCTGCGCCCCACACCCTCCCACAGCAGCACTGGCTTTCCAGGCAAAGTTAGGTAATGCGTTGGCAGCTGTTTTATTGCCCTGCAGTCAGATGATGCTGGCAAGGACCCGCTTGGCTTGTGCCCGCAGCTGGCTGCAGAGAGGCTGCTGCATGGAGAGCCAGCCCAGGGGTGAGGGGCTCGGGGGCTCTGCTCCTCTGCGCTGCAAGGCTGCTGCAGCCCAGCGTGCCCCGTGACCAGCACGCCACGTCAATGCTTTCGGAAAGTCTAGTTAAATTGCGTCAGACAATTCTTCTTTAGATATCTCTGGGATTGTCAGTAAAACTGTAGCTAAATAAAACAAAGCAGCATGTTTTTCCACTGTAAAAAGCATTGCAGAACTTTGCCCTACCATGCTAGGGTCATTTTTGATTTCATCAATTTTTAATTTCTTTTTAATTTTATTTTTAAAAAAATTTCTGCCAACGTACTTTCTTTCCTACTTTATAATCCAATCTTAAATAATTATCCATACCTATGTAACCACTTTTTTTGAAGACGCGTCACTATTGTCTTCAAATACCTGTCACAGCTGCTTGCTGTGCAAAAAGCATGGCGACCTTTGGAGGCCTTGCAAGCCAGCCTATTCTGCTCCAGGGCCAGGACTCTTTCCTAGCTTTTCAACTTCTTTTTTTGGAAAAAGTCTCTCCTCACCTTGTTTTTGTGCTGAAAAAAGGAGGAGTCTCTCTACCTCACAACATCAGAATGACTGTTTTAGACAAAATGCAGTTTCTTCCCCCTTCTAATTACATCTGGGATTCCACAATTTGCTCACCAGTTCTGTTTCATTCACGACCGTACAAAGTCGGTTACTCAATATGCAATAAGGCCATCCAAAAAAGGAATGGAGATTTGGGGGCTGAGGCCTTATCCTTACCAAGAACCACTGTATTTCGGAACAGGAGGATCAGCTGTGATGGTGTGCATGGTAAGCAGCGGGTGTTGTCACGCTGCAGCTCAGCAAAGGTTTTCAAGTGACGGCAGGAATAATGTAACAGCTTCTGCAGGGAGCTTCTGATTACACAGAGGATCTAGTTTTCAGCAGTTTTCACTTTCCATCCAGTGGATGTATCAGCAGATGGTATCAATATCAATGGCTGTTATCAATAAATCCACGAAACACACAACATCATCTGAGATGGAAGAGACACGTGGCAGGAAGGCAGGAAACTGAGCTGCTCACAAACACCATCACCTGCCCTTCACCCTCACTGCTCCGCTGAGCAGGGTTTTAATTGGGCAGGAACAGGAATACGGTTGCGCATTGCTTGGTCAACCCAAGATAGAGCCTGTGCCAGTCAAATGTGCCTGATAACGTGGCATCTTCGTACTCAGATCCCAGCTCAGCAGCACGCCAGGTACCACCAATGAGGTGCTGAGTACCTTCAGATCTTTAGAGCCAGAAGTGGGGGTGTGCGTGTGTCTGTGTGCCTGTTAGACTGTGACTAAATTAGTCCATTTCCTCTACTTAGCTCTTTCTATTTTCTTAATTTTGTACTTTGCTACTTCTGTGATCTCTATCTCTTCTGCTCACTCTCGTTTCCACAAATACTAAATGCTCAGCATAGAAGCTGAATAAGAAATAAAAATTAAAGCCCTGTCATAATCACAATGAGCAGGGTAAAACAAAAAGAAACTTTTAGTTGTCATGGCTTGTCCAAGCCAGCTGGCTGAAAGAATTTTCCTGCCTCCCCCTGGACATTTCTGCCTGTTCTTTCTTTCTTCAAATCATGCCTGAAAATCCTTCTTCCTTCTTCAGATCTCAGTTGGTTTTCTCAGTGAAATGGCTGCAGCTCTGTGTGCAAATAGCATGAGGCAAAACCTAACTGCCCTACCTGGTCTGGGAAAATGGTGGTCTTTAAAGTAATTGCAGACCAGTTATCTTCAGAGTGCTTAGCTATACCTCTGCTAGCACTTAACCTTTGCTTCCCCAATCCCACAGTTATTTTGTTATTCCTTTAGAAGAAGTTTTCTTAAAATAGCCCAGCCACAAGGGCGTGATGAGGTGCACAGCTGGGCAGAGCTTTCAGAGCAGCAGGAGGGAAAAGAAAGAACATATGCGAGACCAAAATGCTCAGAGCCTGCAAATGACTGATCTCCAGTCATTCCAACAGCTGAAGGTGATGGGTACAGCTGGACCATTATAAAAAAAATAATTAAAAAAAAAAAAAAGGAAAAAAAGGTGAGAATGACCAGGCAAAAGCAGCATTAAAAAGGATAACGGAATAATATATCATTTCTTTCTTACCTGCTGCATCATCTCTGTCTTCCTATTTTCCCATGGAGCAAAGAAACCACCAGTCATTCTGTAGGAGGAGAGGAGAGAAAGCTTATGTAAAAATGGGGATTTTTAATCAGGGACCTGGAGGGACTTGGAGTTCTTTTCCTACGTTAACAACTGCAGCAGGGCTACTGTGCTTGCGCCTGGAAGCCTGCAGAACTCAGGCTTGCCAACACAACACTAAAGGAAGTTGATTTTGTTTGAAATGGCTAGATTAATCTTTTTGCTTCAACTGCAGCAGCTTCTGCTAGTTATGTGTACATATTATAGATCAAACAAAACCAATTGCTTCATTCTAGAGACTCCACTCAAGGGAAAACAGAAACATAATGTAACTCCACCTCTGAAATCCTTTTCCCAATCCTTTTTCAATGGCGATGACAATAAACCAAAATATTCCAGTCCTTAAAGCTTCTACAATTAGATACCCACTGTCAGTTTAGCATCACACTATCCAGTCTAACATGACACACCTTGAAGCTCCCAAGTGTTCCTGTGATTCCTACCCACGCCTGCCATGGTGCTCAGCAGAGTCATTTAAAAACTGCTCCATCTCCTGTTCCAAAGACATCTACAAGGGAGCATTGCACATCTGTGCAGGGAAGCAGTTCACTGTAATCTTCAAGTCATTCTGTCTTCTCTGTGTTTACCTTGAATGCAAATGAATTGGAGAAAGCACTGGTGGTGTTTTTATGCATTACATAGTTGTGAATTCAATGCCACCACAGAACAACTGAACATGTATTTCCCCCACCCCCGTGCAAGTCCCCAACTTATTTTATCACTTTATGGAAAAAGGTAGCAGGAGAAGGAAAGTCTAATGCCTTCACCCAAAATAACATTTGCTTTGTCAGGTTAATTACACGTTCTGACATCAAAAACTTAAATTAGCAGGCGGTTTTCCCTTGGGTTGCCCAGAAACTGTAGAATGAATCACACCAGCTCTTGTGCTGCACCCAGCATTGTGGGGAACAAGGGATGGAAAGACCAGAATATTTATTTTTCTGCTCAGATCTCTGTGGCTTAAGAGTCTTATCCATGCTCTGGCTTTGTAGGCGCTGTGATGTGGCTGGCTGGTATTGCTGTCATCCCACGTGTGGCAGAAGCAGCCATCATCTTCCAACAGATGCATTTACACAGCCACAAAGGCATATTCACTGCTTTCCTTTGATCCTGGTGTGAATTCACTGCACTAGAGTTTCTCAAAATGTCACTGAAACTTTCTGGAATGAATCTGACTTGAGAACAGTGCTCGACACAGAGCATTCTCCTCGGAAAGAAAATGTAGCCAGACCTTTTTAACATTCAAATACACAGAAAACACTCCCCAAGTAACTAAGCTACCCTTCTCCCCCTTCAAGCTATTCAGCACCAGAGTCTAAGTCTTAAATCTTACAAGAGAAAGAGCACCCAGACACTCCTTTTGCTTGCCTCTTTTATGTCTTTTTATACCTAAAGTTCTGGTATTTCATTTCCATGGTGGTTGCTTTTCAACCACTCCTCCTTCTCTCAGGCCCCTTTTCCCCTCATGCCTTTGTGCTGTTTTAAAGCTCCCTGCCCTGGTGCGGCAGAGCTGCTGCACTTACCTCTGCCAAACTCCTGCCTTCCCTCCCTCCCTCCTTCCTTCCCTCGGGCTGCTCCTGCCAGGCTTCCTCTGCTCCTCTTCCTCTCCCAGAGCTCCCTCTGCTGTTGGATGTAGCTGCACATCGAAATACGACTGTAAAACCCCAACCAAGCATGGCTTTGGAGGACTAGTGCAACTTAGGCAGGAGCAAGGCTGCTCTGGGGAGATGGGGAGCGACCTGGACAACATGGCTTGGCTGGGTTGGCCTTCTCCTGCCAGCTATTTCCTCTGCCAGGGCACCTCCTGAAGGCAAACGGAACAGCATCCTTGCTCAGCACCCATCAGAGATGTTGTTTCTTTTAAGAGTCAGTGTGCTGGGAAACGCTGTTGCTTTAGGCAGAAAAATTGGCTTTTGTGCTCCGTCTCCAGCTGTTCAGTGTAGGACATTAGCATAATGCTGTGGAGGAGCTGCACATCCAGAGCGCTGCTTAATTATAGGAGGTGACAGGAAGGGAAAATTCTGGCGGCAGATTACTGAGGAACACAGAATAAGGCCTCAGCCTGTGAAAAACATGTGCTATTTCTGCCTGTAGTGAGGAGACTGGCCCCACGCTGTGACAGACGCTTTGGAAAGTACCTACTCACAGTAGATGCCTAGAGGAAAGTGCTGGTAGCCACAGGCCAGGCTGAGCCAGGGCACTGGAGATTTAAGCGCCCAGCCCCATGGTACATGGGCATGAAGGACTGGAGGGAGGGATTCTTACTCTCTCATTGCTCTCTCTAGAGGCCGTGCACTGTGGGGGTGCCTCCTCACCATGCAGCACACAAGATGCTCAGCAGCTCTCATTCTGCTCAGCTTCAGGATGCCTAGGATTGAGGAGGAAGCACACAAGAAATCCATTTCTCAGCAGTGAGGGAGCCTGGCCTCAAATACACCAGTAGCTCATGCCGGTTTCCTCAGGGGCAGCACCCTGCAGCCCTGGTACCCGAGGACGGTGCACAGCTCTGCTCACACCCCGAGGAGCGTGACATGGAAATGCGCCGAGCTGTCCCCTGCTAACCCCAAGTTTGCACACTTGTTGGGTTCGCCTGCAAATGTTGCCATAGGAACTGCAGCCCCAGCATCTGCTGCCTGCTGCTCCCCGAGCGCTGCCTCTGCACCCAGGTGGGCTCGGCCTACCTCTGCTCCTCTGCCTGCCTGCTCTGCCAGCCTCATCATGCCTCCCCCTCGCTCACGAGCTCCCTGCCTCATCCTCTCTTTTTGGGCGGCAATCGGATTACTGCCATAGCAGCTAATTATTGCATTAGTTATAATTTGCCTATTCATTTGTCTTTCCCCCTCCCTCCCACCTTGGAACATTTCCATCTCCCCATCCTTTCCACCTTCACACGAGCTCTGCTTTCTGATTCGCATCCGCTTTTCTCTCGCACTCCTCAGCCACACAAAGCCTTGTTGCACTGCTGTGCCCTTTGCATCGTCTTTTGCCTCCTTACTCCTCACATCTTCTGTGCTCTTCCCTAGCACCTCTCGCTCCACCTTCTCTCACAGTCCTTCTGCCCAAGTTTCCTTCCCTTCAGGCCCCCTGCCCACCCCCTCAGGCTACCCTTCACACAGTCCCCCTCTTTCCTCTACCCCTGTGCAGGGCACTGCGAGCTTCTCCCAGGACAGAGCCAGTCTTGCTCCTCTCCTGCACTCTCCCTCGCTCTTACGCAATAAACAGCATTTCTCATTCACTGCACTTAGCTATCCAAATACCCTAGAAACCACAACTCCTCCCACCTCCTAATAGCTTGTTCTCCATCCTTTACCTCTGCAAATCCTCTCTTTCCTCCAGGCTCCTTCATCAAGTCCTCCAAGGTAAGCATGTTATAAATTTCTCACTGTCTCCAAATCCCACCCTGACCCACCTTTCTCCTTCCCTGTTCTCTGAATGGGAAATTCCAGCCAACACTGCAGCCCTGATCTATACCTTTATAGCAGTGCTCCTACCATCAACTTTCACAGCCTCTCATTCCTTCATCCCTGTGGCTATCTTGCTGCTTTTGGTGCCATTGATCGCAATTTCCCTTTGAAGTCATATTCGCTCCGGTTTCTTGGAACCACTCTTCCTCTCTGCCAACTTCTCCCTTCCCACAGCATCCATTGGACCAGGTCCCCCAGCGTCCTCCATCTTCACCTTAGGCACACTGTTAATCCTTCCTTGCTACCATCTGTGCCCTGCTCCCTCCACCTGGGAATCTCTGACACACCTGCCCCCTCCTTCCTCCCATGTAAAGGACACAGATGTCCTCTCCTTCTCTAGACCACATCATCTGTCTGGAGGGCTTCAGCTAGCACCTACAACTGTGCTGGCCCCCACTCCTGATGGGTGTCTTTCCACCTTGTATCTCAGCCATCCTCTATCTTCTAGATAAACTGAGTGCTGCTAACACTACCTTCACTGATCCCCTAGCTTTTCCTTGCAAGCCCTTTGCATCTCCACATTCTATTCTCCTACTGGGAGCATCACTCTTTTTCCCTAGGTTTCTTCTGGTTCTACTTCTTCAGCCTTGTCTCACCACCTCAAAACTGCCAGTGGCCATGGAGTCATTGCATTTACTCTGTTGCTGCAGGACGTGCATAAGGCACGCACGAGAGAGCACATAAGGATGCTGTAGAGTTAAACAAGGATTTTTTCACTTGTATTATATTTTCATACATACTTCAGACCATCTGTGGAAAGCTGTCAAATGACTAGTTGGAAACATACTATAAAATCTTGTTATTTCACTTAAAACATTAATTTCACAGGCATGGATCTGAGAACTCAGCAAAATGCTAACGTTTTTCTTGTGTTTCCCAATTTTTCTCATCTTTTTAACAGCAAGGAGACCTCATAGTTTGCTGTGCCCTGCAGTCTTCCAGCACCACCTGTGACTCTTGAGCCCACATCTGGCTGCTAGCTTGGCACGGTATGCATTGCTCTAGTCCCGGGTCCACACGTGCTTGTTAATACAGCCTGAAGTAATTTGCACGTGTATTCTTGAGTCGGCAAAAGCGCAACAGCACTTCATTGTTTCATAGTGACACCTCCGGACCTTGAGAGCAGGACTTTATCGTGGCTTTTTAAAGCCTGTTTGCGTGTTCTTTTAGGTGCTTTTTGCATGCTGCATTGTCCTGTTATCCATATATATTTGCATTCCAGACTTCCAGCTCTGTATCTTCACTGTCTGTTTGAACGGCATCCTGGATACATTTGAAATTATTGTGGTGACCATCTCTTCATTGATTCTCAGTATTTGACAGAGTTTCTGGTATCTGTCTAGTTTCCAAATGCCATTTCGTGGTGATGCTGGCTTGGAGGAGACTGACAGCTCTATATCCTTGGGTTTACCTATATCAATTTTCTCTCCTTCAGTTTCAAATGTCTGGGAAAAACTTGCCTCTTTCTGTGCTGTTACTCAACTCCCTTTTGGTTTTGGGTTTGGTTTTTTTTCTTAGAACAGCTTGTCTTACCTGTGCTTACTGCAGAATTTCTTCTTCACATCTGAATAACTATTGTTGAACCCGTCTTTAAATTGTCCTTGTATGCCCTTTCTAGTGTTTGTGCCTTTGTCCATCTCTTTCCTCTTCAAAACAAGCCATGCAGACCTTTCCTGTATGTACTTCTCTGCAAAACAAATTCAAGTTAATGCAAGAGAGTGAGAGCTAGGTACCCACACTTCCAAATTGTGTAATCCTATGCTTGGGGTGCAATGATGTGAGCTCTGCTGGGACTCACACACATTGTCTTCCTGCTCTGCAGTTGCTTCCATTGCATACCCCTTCGCTTTGGATGACTAACCAGTAAATCTGAATATATATAAAAAACACAATGAAATGTTACTAAGTCTACAATAAATCCACTGAAGACAGTCTTACTTTTCCAATTTATGCCTGCTGGTCATGCGTGTAGGTTTCCTGCACTGACAGTTGTCCATCACAATACTTACCAGAGATGCAGCCTTCGCAGAGTCTAACACATCAGTTGCAGCAGGAGGAGCTGGCTCCAGCAGGCAAAATTTCCCACACAGAGCTTGTTTGTAGAACGAGAAATTAATCTCTCGGGGATTAAGACAGTCCCACAGCCTCATCCCCAACCCCAGGGAATCTACATTTTTATCTTCTTTCATAGCTAGGCTTTATTTCATGAATAGACAAGACCTCTTGATACAAAAGGATCTGACATGACAACAAGTAGCAGCTTGTGCCTGAACTTGGGTGTTTCTGATGCAAGAGGGAAGAGGAAAAATGCATGGAAGGAAGAACTCCAGGAAAGACCGGAATTTGGATAGTTGGTGTTTGCATTTAAATTGTAGAACAAATCTGGGTGATATGATAGGAATGGAAATAGAAAACAGGGAATGACTGTGGGAGCTGCTGTGATTAGTACCTTGCCCTACCTGAGCCCAAAAGCCTTTCAGCTTTACGGGTGGGAGTTTGCTGAGGAAGGCTGATTCCAGCCAGAATTGGAGCACCATCAGAGAGCAGATAGGTCCTTAGAAAGGCAGGTATTACCCTGCAATTTTCCCATGAAATTTTCCATCATTAGTCCAATATTTTTATGTGCACTGGCCAGCCCTTTGCGGTAACATCAGACATCAGGCAAATGCTTCCTACTATTGTCTTTGCATCTCCCAAAGGACCTTTGGCTTGAGTGTCTTTGCCAACAAATAAGAAGCAGCAAAAGCAGTTGACAGATCTAGATCAGCGATGACGCTAGAAACAAGCTGACTGTGATGCTGGTTGCTGTTTATTCTTCTGAACTAAGTGCAGCCAGTTTGCCCAGGGCTGCGTGAAAAGGAAGGAAGAGCTGATATCTGCTATGCCTGGCTAAGCATCTAATGACCTAGGATGAAGTTCCAACTGAGAAACTGGGGCTGGGGGGGAAGCTAAAGAAGCCTAAAATTCAGCTCCATTGCATTCTTTTTGTGTCACCTATTTGCATGTGGAGTTCCTAAATCTGGGTGAGTGGAACTGTGTCTTGGAAATAATTGGCTGGTTTGCTGGGCTTAAGGAGCCCCACATCACTGGCTCCAGAGCCATGGGAGACATGAGGAAGAGAGGGTGCTCTCCACTCTTCATTTGCCTTCATACAGGTGGTGGGTTGTGCCCTCACCTCCTCCTTTTGGACTTAGAGAGAACAGGAGGACCAGAGAAGAGGTAGTCTTTCCACTCAACTCAGTTAGCAGAGCCACAAAGTACTGGGCTCGTGTCAATGTGAGACCCTTATTTTCTTTCCCAGAGCTGGATCATTTGGGGAAAAAGCTCATTGTGTTCTCACAAACAAATCCATAGCTGGATTATAGTTTGAAGTTTGTCTCAAACCTAATCAAGAATCTATCACTGAAGTCCAATGTGTGTCGCAGTACATAGACCTCTGGGATGCCAACCTGCCCAACCTCACCCTGTTTGGCCATAACAGCTGCATCTTTGCTTGATACAGCGCAAACATTTTTGGAACTACTACAAGATGGTGCCAGTAGCACATGGAAAAGCCAAAGAGGATCAGACATAAGCCATTTACTGGATCTCCTCTTTGCTCTTTCAACATTTTTTCCCTAGGTGATGGATAGGACTGAGCTCTCTGAGCAGGACAGGCAGGTTTGTGTGTTGACGTTTGCAGACCAAAGCTTATGAATTAATTTTCTGGTTTTAGGAATTTTAAGGTAAGATAACCAATCATAATAGAGAACGCCCCCTGTTCACCTCCTTTCCCTTAGATTTATTGCTGAGCAGATGTCATATGGTATGGAATATCCTTGAGGTGAGTTTGGGTCAGCTGTCCTGGCTATGTCCCCTCCCAAGATCTTGCCCACTCCCAGCCTCCTGGTGAAGGGGGGATGCTGGAGAGACACCTTGGTGCTGTGGAGGACTTCTCAGCAGTGGTCAAAACACAGGTGTGCTACCAACACCTTTCTAGCTACAGTTAGAAAACACAGCACCATGAGGGCTGCTATGAGGAAAATTAACTCCATCCCCATCACACCAAATATATCCAGATGGATCACACCGGGAGCACTGAAGGGACGTTCAGGCCGCCCTTTCTTCCCATCATTGTGTTTGGAATGTGTTTCCAATTGCATTATTCACAAAGCAATCAAAGAAAGCCAGCTACAGTGGCAAATTGAAGATTCCTATCAGACCACATTATAGGGAGCTACACACTAGTTACCTCAAGAAAAAACCAGCATCCTTCAGGACACAACGCGGTTATTTCCATATGCCTTGACAAAAAAACCCAAACCAAAACAAAACAAAAACCAAACAACAAACAGATCTTGAAAGGAAATGAAATCTGTCTTTGGAAGATGCCCACTAAGATGTTCCTTCCCCCCTCCTTACATCCCCTACTGAGCATCCCACCTTCCCTTGCAAGAGGTTAAGGAAGGAGGGAAGCCAGCCCCTGCTGCCTGCAGCACCCAGAGGCAGTGAGCTGATCTAACCAGGGTCCCTCCGCCCTTCCTGGGCTCTGCACCCCTGCACCCCCTTCTCTCCACCCATTGCCTCTGCTAGCGGGCTGCTCCCAGGGTGCAAGAGTAAGCAAGTGCGTTGCTGCTTTGTTAATTTAGTTTTGAGCATTCAAATTTAGTATTCCTACTCTTGTTCCCCTCACCTGCCACCATCTGTTGGTTTTAACAGCCGTGCAAAGGAAGACAAAACCAAAATTAGCAATTAACCCAGTCATGGCTACATGACAATGTACCACCTGGGGCTGGCCACTGCCAGAGGGAGCAGGGACCTGAAGATAGTTCATGACCTGCTGCTTGTGGTGGGAGTCCCAGTTTATTTATAACCTACTGGTCTCCTTTGTTCTTCCAGGTAACAGCCTTTCTGTCATGCTCCAAAATGGATCAGAGATGCCTTCAGCCTTTGACTAGTATCTTCCAATAATTTTTATATATGACTGCTTTATTCTAGCCATAACAAAGTTTTGGGGTTGCGTTTTTGTTTTTTTCATGAGGCCACTCACGCAGCACAACTGGAATAAGTAAAAATTACAAGGGAGAAACATTTACCTTACCTGTTATTGCAAAGATACTGTAAAGGTGATTAGGCTTTGGAAGTAAACTCTTCGGAGAACAGCTGTAGCTTGAGATCTGGGTCAGGGTTTCATACAAATCATCCCCATGAGTTGGCGCATAGTCGTCCACTGAGCGCGCGTGGGAAGGTATTTCTGAAGTCACTTGACCCTTCCATTAACGGCTCAGATTCTCAAGCAGGCGAAGCTCCCACTGAAACGTAGGAATTCAAGCCCTAAACCCTAGCAACATTTGCTAGGCCGACCGAAACAAATATTCCCTGCTCTCTGTCAGGGGGAGCTGGCAAAGCAGCAGCGTTATTGCTGGGGCTCGACAGCAGAGGCCACTGCGCACCGCGCCTCCGCCAGGCCCAGCCCCAGCCGCTGCTGACCCCTAAAGCCGAGGGGGTTTGGTGCTGAGCGGGCTGTGGTGCAGCCAAAACCAGCTCCCACCCGGGGATGGAGCCCACGGAAGCAAATACCCGGGCTCTGTGGGTGCTGACCCACTGGTCACCCAATTTGGCCGTCCCAGACCTCCCAGCAAGCGTGACCCACAAGTCACACAATCTCACCCTCTCGAACCCCCTGGTGGGCCTCATTCACGGGTCACTGAATTTCATCCTCCCAGACCCCCAGGTCACCAAATTTTGCCCTCCCAGACCCCTGGAGGGCCTGAGCCACACGTCACCCGATTTCATCCTCCCAGACTCCTCAGTGGGCCTCACTGGTGGGTCACTGAATTTCACCTTCCCAGACGAACACCCCCAGGGGAAAAAAGCCAGTGGTGGCACTCAGCAAAATCCCCTCACCTCAGCATTTGCCTTTTTCACAGCCTGCCCTGCCTGCAGAGACCGCTTGGGTCACTTTTTATAGAACAACTTAGGTTGGAAGGGACCTTA
>WEIS01084490.1:1236-11897 GCA_013389965.1 Todus mexicanus
AGAGGAGGAAGGCGAGGGGGATGTTTGTGGTTATGGCACTTACCTTCACGGGCAAGCGTTACCCTTGCTGAGGCTTCACTTCCCAGAAAGTGACTGGACACCTGCCTGCTGATGGACAGCAATGAATTAATTACTCTTTGCTTTTCTTATTAAATTGTAATTAGCTCAATCCATGAGTCTTTCTGCCTTCTAATTTTCACCTCATCCCCTTGGGAGAGGAAAGGAGTGGGTGAAAGGCAGGGTGGGTGTTCGGCTGTTGGCTGGGGTAAAACCATTACAAACTTTTTCACTGGACAGCTGATATGGGATAGGCTCAAAAAGCCATTGCAGATGGAGGATGAATGTGTGGCCAGACCTCATTTATGAATTAGAGGACCTTGTCTGTTGCTTTGAGGGAGGAATTTACCAACTCAGTTGCACGGCAAAGGATGTTAAAGATCTTTTAAGGAGTTGGTGTAGCTGGTTAGGATGCATGTGATGTGAGTACATATGATAGCTTGTTCTGTGCTTTCCAGCCCTAGTCCTGTTCAGGCTGCTGGTGTTGAAGGTGCAAGATAGGCTTTTAAACTAAGTTCAGGACCTCTCTGCAAAAAAACCCACAACAGTGAAGTGAGGCTGTGTGGCTTTTTTAGAGTAAATATGAAATAACGCTCCTCATGATATCTGCTGTTACTGTTTAGTAAGGGTTTGTGTAATGAGCTAATGCTGCCCTTTGAGTGTCAGACTGTTCTTGTGCTCAGCTGAAAGGTAAACTGTCAGAGAGACTCTGCTTGACAATTAGGAAATTTGTGTCTTTGGAATATTTGGTTTGTGTAACCTGTATTTACAGAGTGAGAGTTACAGAATGGAAGAATTCTGTATTAATGTGTTAGTGAAGGATATTATTAAGAACAGACTATCTCTATGAGCAAATTGGTATGATCTGACTGTGGAACGGCTTTTCTGCACGGGTAAGCAGATGCATTAAAAACAAGATATATTAGGACTTCAACTTTAACATGGGAAAAATTAAAAGTCAAAGCTGGTGAGCAGGTTCAAGGTTAAATAAGACGACCAGACCATCAGATAAATGTTTAATGCAGAATGCGCATCTTCATCACTCAGTATCTTAACACCTCCTGAGAGAAATAGGGTACTCGATGCATTTTAGTGCTCTGTTCAAGTTCCCTTTAATATGAACCAGATGTAGCTTCATCAGGTTTTACTTGAGGGAGTTATGGTGCCATATTGCTACATAGCAGCATAATTAGAGATGTACGCTCAGTGAGGTTAAAATTGCATATTTACAAGACTCAAATGGAGTTCTATAATCATGAAGTCCAGGAATTAAATAGCTGAATTAATCTGGCAGAAGCAAAGTCAAGAGAAATTATTGAAAGTGAGAAAATTAAATCTGAAGTACGTTTTCGTTATTGTTTTAGTTTCATACAGTCTGTTACCGATTGTCAAACAGCGCAGTTAGAAAGCCTCTGATTAGCCAGAGGAAGGGCTGAGAGTACAGGGAACAAATCTGCTCATCAAATGAGTCCATAGTAGCTAAATAATACCATAAACACTTTTCTTGTGTTTCTGCTGTTTACTGTCAATACCTTTTACATATTGATGGAAGAAGTCAATCTGTATTCTCTGGCAGGTTTATTAGTACTGTCATGGTTTTTCAATTTTAAAGGTGTACATAATGAGAGCACCTTAGGGTGCTGGGTGGAATGCTAATAGCCAGCCCTGACAGAAGAGCCACTATCAAGGGCAACGTTCAGATCACTGGGTTTACTTTGTGGGCATGGATGATGAACTGGCATTTTTTAAGAGACATTTAACTCATGAAGCCAAGAAAAAAAAATCTTGTTTAGATGCTGCAGTCACAGGTAATGCTTCAGCATTGTTCCAGATGAGTCTTGTGACACTTCTATTCAGATCTCGACTGTTGTGCCCATCCTAATAGCACACGGAATTTAAACGTTTACTGTGAATTAGGAGATCTGTCCCACTTGCTCGATGTCTTTCTCTTTCAAAATAGTATTTATGCTGTCAGTCAGCACTAGTTGTCCCTCTCTCAAAGGGTTCCACTTGAGACTGCGTGGGGACCTGTGTGAGAGACTATATCTTCAGATTTGTATTTCAATTCAAGCTAGTTTTGGGAAACGTCAACAGGTTTGGCTGTTTTTACTCTAAGTTGAAAGCCTTTGAAATGCGCAGTGAATACCTGAACTCTATTTGACACCTTAGGAGGGTACCAAGAGCAACAGTCAGGAACTGATGCAGAGAAGCTTCAGTTTGCTCGTATCATTATAGTGAGAGAAAAATCTTTTTAAGTATAAGAATCAAGATAATGTGGGAATCAGTTGTGAAGTATCTGAAACTTTTTAGGCTTAAGAAAAAAATCCATCCTAAAAATGGTAGAGGAACCTTTACATTTCGTGATGCATTGACACACACTGTCACTTTCCTTGAAATGCATCAGTCTTTGCTTTCTTTCCTACCTATTTCTTCTCTCGGAAGTATTACTTCAGCTTGTTGGGAAAATGGTGTTTCTCTAAACTTTCTTGCCTTTGTCTTAAAAATATTTTTATTATTTTGTTTATGTAAACAGGTCAAATTAGTAAGATGCTTTTTGTGGCATATTTGTAACTTGAAAGTTTTAAAAGGTCATGTGCATCTGTGCCATACGGCTGAATTTCTAATTATGTAATGGTTTCTAATTTCTAATTGTAAAGTAGGCTTATAGATGCTGTATAAAGATGCAAGAAGATAGCAAGATGGCACTGGTCTTGGCTGTTCAGTTCAAGCCTTGCAGCTGAATTTTATGTCATATCCACCCGTGTTTAACACAACTCCTAGTAGAAGCTTCAGATAACAGCATTCACTGTTATATAGCTCATAATTGTGCTGTTTGACCATGAGCAGGATGCTTAATAATTGTGCTGTTATTTGTCTGAATTTGATAGTTTCACTTAAAAAAACCCCAACTTAAAATTCATTAACCTGTTGCAACAGAGCTCCGTGCAGCTTGGCTCATTTAGCGTGCTCCCAAGGAAGAAGTGAATTGCTGCTCGTGCATTCAGCTGTAGTTGAGCGTGCATCAAACTGCCTCCCTCCCTGCGTCCTGTTCTGAGCTTCTGCGTGCGGCCGTGTGCCAAGTTTAGCCAGGTGTACCAGCACAGCCTCGGTGTCCTGGAGATGCTGGCTGCTGCAGGGTGAAAGCACACACCTTGCTGTTATAGCAAACATCGCAAAAAACTTACCAAGAGTTTGGGGAGGCTTTCAGGGGGAGAGCACATGCCCTTCGGTCTGATTAACAGAAACTGGGCGATTAACATTTTTTTGCCAATGTAACTTGCACTTTTATTACAGGAATTGGCAAAGGCTGACGTGTAAATGCAGTGTTAGATTTCCCATTTGTAAATGACTTCTGATTCCACTTCCAGCCAAAAGCCCTTCCAGCAGGTGCTACTTAGAGCCACAATTTAGGAGCTTTCTTCTAGGAGGCTGCAGTGACTAGTGATTGAACTATGCACCTTGATGGCGTTAAGTCTCCCAGCAAATGAGTAACGTGTGTTCGTAGACACAGGAAAAGCCACTCCTAAGTTGTTAAATGAGTTGGTTTGAATCGGGGAATAGGAATTTCTTCATTACAGAATCCTTTCGCGGGTATTCCGGAGTACCCCTATGGTGGCTCTAGGTTTCTGTGGCTTTTAATGTGACGTCTTGTATTCAACTGCATTTTGATAAACTTTGTTAGATGTAAATTGGTTTAATTCGCTGAGCATTTCTTCTATGAGCTTTCAGAAAGAAAACTAAGTGCTGCAAAAATATACCATGCGAGTACTGAATTACAAGATCTTATTTTTATCGCCAAATGCCAATTTTTCTGAAATCAGGTAATTAGATCAAGTGTTTTCTAGTACTCCATGTGCCTGGCAGTGAGTATGTATTATTTATAGGTAAAACAAAACAAATGGTAGATCTTGTGATGGGATCCAAATATGTGTATTTCCATAGCCTGTTCTATTTTAAAAATATTTTGTTGCTTAGCATCTATCATGCTTAGTTCTGTAGTCAGTTTTTATACAAGTTGTCAGTTGTGCAGAAAACTAACCACTAGATATGCGTGCTTTAACTTTTTCCTTGTGTAAGTACTCTGCATTTAAGGCAGTTTGAGAGGCAGAAGTGATTAAATAAAAGCTAAACAAGTGAGTTGATCTAGAAGATGTAGTACAGTGAAATTTTTAGCAAGTTCAGTACTTTTCCGAAAAGTATTTCTAGAGACTAGATTATAATGCTTGAAAAAGCTTCTCTGTTTCTGACTGTAGGAGAAACACTGGATATATCCAAAATCCAAATAGATGTGTTTATGGGGTAGATAATCATGTGCTGTGCATCCTTTACTACAATATTATGTTGTTTTATTATTGTAAGTTCTGTTTGTACCCAAGGGGAAGATATTGTAAGAGTAAACATCAACTAAATCTTTTAAAATTCCTTATTCTGCAGCCTTTAGCCTGGCTTCCTCAAGCAAGAGTGGCTTGGGGGAGGTGAATATTAATGCTCTCTGATTTAGCGGTGCCCAGTGAAGGTGCACTTGAAGTGACACACAGTAAAAAAATACAAGAGAGAAATGAACCTTTAGATTGACTACAAGGAGAAATATGAACTCTCTGACTAGTTGAGACTGTAACACTGATAAGCTGGTATTTCTTTACCGTCACTGTGGGTGTGTTTTAGGAAAATGCAAAACTGCAAGTTGCTGCCGGCAGTTTGAGCGCGATGGGATTGTGTCATGTTTCCGACAAAAGCTTTGCTGTGCAACCACATGACTGCGGCATCCAGAAATAATCACATAATCTCGCTGCTAGAGGGCCTGCATTAGACTCACAGCACAACTCGGTATTTGGAGCCGAACTGATATTTTTCTTTATTTGAATTTCTTTTATAGCTGAAGATGGAAGGAACTTTCCAATTACACCAGGCCCTTTATTTTACTTGTCTGTTTTTTATCTGCCAGGCAGTGTAGAAAGTGAGTTGTATACTTACGGATAATTGGAATTGTACCAATGTGTAACGATTTTTTAAAGTGAATTTTTGCTTTAGAGGGAGCATCTTGAAATTAAACATAATTCCAGGTTATTGCTTGTGAAAAATAGTGTATCTGGGAAAAGTTGCAGATAACTGAATTTCCATTTTGTTCCTAGGGTTATGGTTTTTTTTTTTACTTCTGGTGGCATTTCTGAAAATCTCAGTAATTCTCTTATGCAACCACTGGCAGCAATAATATGCTCTGAAAAAGCACAAGGGGCCCAGTCAAGGCTAGGACAGAATTTAGTGCTTTAAACAGGGAAATCTACTGAGCAACCCGATCTAGCGAAAGATGCCCCTGCCCATGGCAGGGCGATTGGGCAAGATATCCTCTGAAGACCCCTTCCAACTCAACCTGTTTCATTTCTGTGAAATGTTAATATGTTAAAACTTTTACCTGGTTTTAGTTTTGTTTATGTTTGGGGTTTTTTTTTTTTAATTGCTATGCATTTGCTACTTGCCTTTCCTATTTAGATGACAAAAGGAAGAAAATATTTTTTATTATATCTACCAGATTTTTACCTGAACTGGGGTTTATGTTTTGTTTGTTGGTTGTGGGGTTTTTTTCAGACTCTGTTACGTAATTGTAATAGATCTAGATATTGTTTGTTTTTTTGGGTTTTTTTAGTTCTGTATTCAGTGTGCCAGCTTACTCTCCTGTTGTACGGAATGTTTAGAAGGCTGTTGGGAAGGGATGCTTTAGCTTTTGTCAGGGTAGGTTTCTCTTGCCACTAGAGATTATGAAGATGGGCAATTCTCTTGTTTTGGGTAACCAAAAAACTGGGGAGTGGGGGAGAGAGATTGGCTGCCCAGAACTTGGCTGTGTAAAAGCTGAAGGTTCTGCTGCAGCTCTTTGTGTTCAGTGGCAGGGGGAAGGAGTTGTGAGAATTGCCACAGGTTTATGCAGACGAGTCTTTGACATAAATCAGTACCTTCTGTCTTGGGTAGATTTTTCAATTTTAGAATCTAGCTCTCCCATGCCAGACACTTCTATGAATGCTTACTCCTTGAAACTTCACTGTTGAAGGATGCTTCATAACCAGGTATCCAACGCAGTTAACTAAATGTGGTGTGGCACGTGTAGCCATCACTTACCATAGAATCATATCATAGAATGGTTTGGGCTGGAAGGGACCTTCGAGATCATCTAGTTCCAACTCCCCTGCCATGGGCAGGGACGCCTCCCACTAGACGAGGTTGCTCAAGGCCCCATCCAGCCTGGCCTTGAACGCTTCCAGGGAGGGGGCAATCAACTTCCAAGGTATCATATTGTAATTTTACTGACTTGTTGCTCTGGCTTCAAGCTTCTACTAAGTGTGAAAGATCAGTGTAATTCCCTGTGCATTTTCACAGTTGCCTGTAATGGATTGGTTGCCGAAGCTGCTTTTTTTTAGATACCTCTTTTGATGATAAAGGCAAGTTAGAGAGATCTTTTGATACTACCAAATTATGCACTGGGTGATGTGTATAACTCACGGTCATCATTGTCCTACCCGTAATTCAATAACACCAAGAGTCTCATTTTAAATAGAGTCTATAGTCTTTTTTAGGACAAAAGATAATATATGTATGAGTAGCTGCACAATAAATTTTTGATGCCAGAGCCTTCATAAAGCCATTTTTCTTTAAGTGTAGAGACCATTACAATGTGTTTGTGGAGTTTCAGAAGTAGTGGGCCTTAAAATGTGAAATATAGCTCGTGTTGTATGAAATGATTGCTGTATACATGAGAAATTATTTCAGTAGAGCTTGCTGGGCTTCTTAAACTTGTCTCACAAGTAATAAAATAGCTAGATGGTAATAAAGATCTTGTGAACAGCTGTTGACAATTTTTATTTGAGTGTCTCTAGCTTTTCTTACTGCTTAGTCATGATTTTTTTTTAAAAAAAAAAAATCAAAGTATTGATTGTTTAAATTTATTAGAATAGTAATACATTTCAAGCTCACTGAAGGGTTCCTGTATTGATTCCTAACCTAAATGAGGCTGAAAGTTCCAGATTAGTATGTTGCAGCCTTAGTTAAATCAAAAAGCTGAATTTCCTCAGCTGCTATAGTTTCAGATTTGTAACTTCAGGCAGGGCTGAATTTTGGGTTTAACTTGGATTCTGTTCAAGTGGGCTTCATGAAAGAGGAGAGCATTGTAGTGGTGCTGCTGTGGCAGGGTATGAGCTCTGTCAGGAAAGGATGCAAAATGCCTCCTGCTAGTTTAAAGTAATTTAATTTGTAATTATGTCTTTTATCCAGGGATCTCCAAGCACTTTCTAAATGCTTGTGGCTTTGTTCTCATGATGTTCTTCTGTCTTGCAATGCTTTGCAATAAGGGAGTGCCGGGACAGTGAAATGTTACTTTGATTTTCTACATGTGAGGTGGGCATGTTGTGGGTCTAGTGAACGTTCATGATGACTTCTCATGTGAGTCACGGGGTAGACCACAGTTTTATTAAACTTAATCACACAGTTGCAGGCTAAAAGTGAAGGCTGCAGCCATATTGTTCAAAGCCTAGAACTGTTCCATGGTCACAGAGGGATTCAGTTGTAGTGTTGGTAACGTGTTCATACAGCAGTCAGCAGTGTTGCCAGGCCCAAAGCTGATAGTTTCATCATTCACAAGACATGAAAGTTAAAATAAAATGGAATCAGTGAAGTCCGTTCCTTACTTAATTAGTCTGCTCATTTCACTTTTCATCTTAGATTTTTTCATGCTAATTTGCACAGCTTCTGAGTAATGAGAAAGTTTGTGAAATTGCTTTTTAAAAGCTACAGCGCTTAATCACTTGACTAGATATTAGAAAACTGAAAGAAAACACAGTCAGAGAAGATAATTGAATGAAGCTACAAATCTTAGCTGCAAGAGTTAAGAGGATGCAAGGTTTACTATTTCCTTGGGGGGCCTCCTCATTTCTCTTTATTATTTTTTTTCTTGTCTTATTTCATCAATATAGTTTTCAGCGCAGTGCTTCTTCCTATCATGGTTCCTTACTAAAATGTCACCAGCCTAGGAATGCTTCAGGTTTTGATCTGTATCACATCAGCAACCTATAGATGTAGCTGGAGTTACTTGGTTTTGCTCATATCTCTCCAAGGCAGCCATTAAATAATGGATTATAAAAAGCAGAGAACTTGATATGAAACCATTTACTGTGTTTTAATTGTTTATTATTACTTTTTTTTTAAACTGGGCAAGCTTTGGTGGGGAAACAATTTTGTTTAAATAAGAAATCATTAGAGTAAGTTTCTTGGAGACATGGTTTCAGCAGTGAGGAGGTCGTGTAGTAAAGCCGAAAACATTGAAATGCAGTGATTTATAAGCAACTTTTTGTGAAATAGTTAAAGAATAAGAAAGTTTTGAATATTCTTGATTGAAAAGCTCTGTTTCTCCTTAGATGCATATGAACACTTCTGTACAGGGAACGCCAATAGAAAGATGAAGGCTTCTTGTTTGGACATCTTATTTGTTGTGCTGGTGGTGTTTCCTTAGTTTTCATGCTATGTCAACAGTTGTGTATCTGCAAAGATTTGTAAAGTTCACTGTAGTGAAGAACTCAAGAAAGGAGAAAGATGCCAGTGCTGCAAAATACCGAAAACCCTTCTCTGAGGATCTAGTGGAGGTTCCACGTGGTCTTAGGTAGTCTGGATTGTTTCCACTTCACAGAGAGGAAAAAGTTACTTGTGAAATTTGAATTTCTCCAGATTACCTATGTAGTTGGTGTATCTTTTATTGGTGTTTTGATTTGGTTTGTTGCTTGTTGTGTTTTGGGGTTTTTTTTTAACTTTTGACTAAATAATTGAGGAAACTTGTATGTAGCAAGTTGTAAAGATGAAATGTGCATTCAGTTGGTTCCACGCTTCCATGTTGGCTGTATAGTGACACCTCTAGAAGCATCTGAAAATAAGTTTTAACAGAAAGCATCATAATAAAATTAGCAAAACCCAGTTTAGATTATAGCTTCTTTTTCTGGGTCTGGGGTTTGGCTTCTCTTCTATCTTTTAAACCTTGTTTTCCAAACATATATGCAGAGTTCTCTTACCCTTTTTTACCCAAAGTATTTTATTTTTCTTAATTCCTCCTCTAAAGTCACATTTCTCAGAACATTTTTTTTTTTCCTCCTGGGTTTGCCTACAGTGAGGAAAATGGGATTTTCCACTTCTGTGGTTTGGTGGCATTTCTCAGTTCCATTGGTTTCTGTGCTAAAAATGCAAATTTCTTAGAGTATTAGTTGTCTTGAAGATTCATTTAAATTCAAATAGGTGATCATGAACCGAGATTATTGTGCATTAAATTACCACACATCAAGTGCTCAAGTCAACTTCTTACCTCATTTTCCTGAGTCATGGTTTTTATTTTGTGCTTTGAAGCATAGAACAAAACCCTCAGTGTTGATTGCTGATAAATTATGGAAGTGCTGCTCAGCTCCAGGGGTACAAATAACCAAGGTGGTGGGTTCACAGTGGTGCTTTCTGCTGGTTTATGCAGGCCTTACTGAGCTCTTTTCACGGGGTAGCAGTGGAGCTGTGGCTGCTCTGAAAGCTTCAGTGAAGTTCAGGCTGAACAGGCACCATTTCTCTGCTAAGGTGCTCATTAGACCTGTCCCTGCTTAAACAAGGTTTGTGGGTTGTGTGCGTTTGACTGAACTCCCAGGTGATGTCTGTGATGATCCTCTGAATCATGTTTTCCTTTTATGTAGATAAAAAAATCTTAATGGGTTCTGTGCTTTGTATATACTACAGTCTGTTGTCTTGATTTTTTTATTTTTTCTTCCTATTTTCAGTCCACAAGTAAAAACCTGTTTTGTGTCGGTGTGTATTTAGATAATTAGATATTTCTGTTTACATCTGCCTCTGATGTAAACAGAATGCAACAGCATCCTTGCAGTGCCCTCTTAGCAGAGGACGTCAGTAAAGATGGGTTGCTAAAACAGCACTCTTATTTTGCTTATTTTCTTCATTGTTTGCTGGAGACAGCAGAACACCACCATGAGCCCCCACCTCTCCACAGTATTGCCATACATGCGTGTTTACAGAATATTTGTGACAAGCTTCTGGAGGAAACTTTAAGGTTTAAGGATGCCCATCGATATCCTGAGAGTGCCAGAGAGCCTTCTTGGCTATCATTAGTCACTGGAAGATGCATCTCCCTCAGCAAGGATTGCTTCCTACACCTTCCTCCCAACCACTCTGGGGTTAGCATCATTAGCTAGATGAGGCTAATTTGTTTAGCTCGTTACTAGCTCTAGATTTGAGACAAAACACAGGGAAGTGATAAGTTAGACGCTTATGTGACAGTACAGTCGCAAGCAGAGGAGTTTCACCTTTTTTTCTCATAGTACGAAAAATAAGGGGCATTGTTTGAAGCAGTGCCGCGAGGGATGAAAGGACAGACACATACGACCAATGTGATCAAGTGAATGCCGTTTATTGCTTCTCTAACAGTGCCTTTTATCTACATCAAAGCTAAGCACAAGACTTAGTCAGTCTTCGAATTGGTTATAAGTTTACAATCACACAAGCATTGTCCAGTATTAATTAACATTTCTATGGGGATAGGTAACTCGTTCACAGGGATACCAGGCAATTAGTGTGCTGGCAAG
>WEIS01084498.1:9937-26716 GCA_013389965.1 Todus mexicanus
AAAAAAAAAAACGACTCTATGAAACTGGCCCTAAATATTTAGACTGCACAACCGACCAACTGGAGACTCCTCAATCAGCTGTTGGCTGAACATCTGGAAATGAAGAAATTACTGGAGCCAACAGACCCCGACAGCACACCGGGAGCTGGGAAAGCACCGCGCTGGTTGTGGTTTCGGGAGATTTGGCAATGCTGAGCCAGATGCTCTGCAATGGCACTGTCTGCACTGGTAGCCTTGCTTTCAAAACCGAATTGATGGGAAAAGAACAACCAGGCAGCATCAGCTTTGCCAGGGGTTTAACCAAACTACACCCCGGGGTGCTTCAGGTTGGCACACACTTACTAATCCGCTGAGCTGGGGTCTAAGGAGGAACGAATCTGGCGGTATAAAGACCTGCTGCACCTTCAAGCTGCATCAGAAATACATGAGGCTGAGAAATGTTTTGGATTCAGAAATAAAATCAGTAAATATTTGGCTAAAACCTGGTACTGTCCCACCTAGATATGAATAGCTAGCACACATGATTGCAAGTAATTGATAGATCATGACTGCCTCGGAGGACCTGATCGCCCCTAATTCTGGTGGAGGTATGTTTAAATTAATAGCACCCAGGACCTCGAATAATATTTGTGTAGTAAAGTCACAATTCCTCTTTTGTACAACAAATACAAAAATAAACAGATACAGACTTAAATTAACATCGGTTTCTAAAAATCCAAACCAGTTGGCTGTAGATAAAAATAGGCAATTGTAACTTGAATTAAGCATTTTAGGATATTTCTGGTGGAATAATAATTCTTCCCTCGCCCCCATTTCATCAGGTAGGTACATCCCAAGCTGTTTGGATTTTTATGTGCTCACGATAATCCCCTGGGCTTTTCTCCAAGAGCCCTCACATTTCTTTCCATCACTTGACAGCACGTGTAATAGTCACGGGCAGCATAGCAGAGGTGGGATCCTACGTTAGGATGAAGGGACTAACTACATTAGTCCCCGTGAAGGATACCTGATGGCATCTCTTACTCTTTCCAACTCAATAAATAGCTCTGTGGCTACCATTTGGCCCATGCTGGTCCTCGATTCATGCTGCAGTATTTAATGGGCTCGAACCAGACCATGTATAGCATAATTATTCACAGTGGGCAGAAACAGGGAAGCATTATCTCACTGCCAACATCTCAAATACTTCCAACCAGCAGCTTTCCTAAGCTCTGTTTCCAGCTGATTTTGACATCAAATTTACCTAGTAAGAAAGAAATAGTTCAGTTTTCCTATCTCAAGCAAATCCTGTACACCTTGGAAGACGATGCTATATAAACGAACACACTGAGTCATTTCTCTCCACCCCAAAGGTAGGTTTGCTGTGCAGTGCTTTTGGAGATGATGCAAAGCAGCTCCAATTTCATCTCTTGCGAAATTCTTTCCAAATTCAGATTTTACAGAGAAAAAAAGAACTCCAGAGATGCGAGAAACGGAGTGATAACTGTGATTCCCTCGCTGATTTCACTGCGTTTACAGACTTCGAGAAGTGCTTCATCATATTGATATTTTCGGTCTGTGTTTTGAAACAGCTTGAAGAGATGGCTTTGGTATCTGTCTAGATTAAACCAAACATAGCCTGGGCATAAAAGCAGCTATGAGACACCTGCCAAATGGAGCGAAATATTCTCCCATTTGTTATACATTATCGCAATCAGATTATTGAGCAGAAGGACTGTACATTTACAAGAACTGAAGAATTAAATTTCCCATTGCTTTCTTATGACTAATGAAATTACTGGGTGTGCATGCTCGTCAAAACACAATCAGATTTGTGTTGAAAACAGTTCTACAAATTCATTTCCAATATAACGCAGCGAATACTCTCTCTGCCTTAAAAGAGCACGTCATGCTTGGCTCTTCTCTTACCTTTGAAATGCATTTGGGTGCATACTGAGACATAAATAAATTACGAAATAACATCATTACAACACCTATGGGGTTTGCAAAACGTACCATCCTGGATATCCAATGCTCACGGGTACGGCATTTACATCAAAAGTGGGGAGCTGCTGGCTTCATAAACTGGACAGGACAAATTCATCTACCCCAATTTATGCCACAGCTTTAACGTCTCGGATCTGCACACACCACAACAACGAGCTTCACGGAGGTGAAGCGAACATGCTTCCTACGGATGCAACCATTCCTAGCAGAAATAAGGTTAACTCTATCGCTAAACTACTACGGCTAAAACAACCAGCACTGCTGTATACGACAATACACTGCATTTAACTGAAATCTTATCTGAAATGGCGTGTAGTATAGGATGAGATGTGCCAGCACAGGAGCCCCGATCCACTGACTTCTCCTAGGTTGCCAGACTTGCAAAATACCTGTGAATGTTTGACCAGCAAACACTAAACCTGCTGTTTTGATAATCTGGTGGCTTCATTTTCTGCAGCGAGGATCTCTGCCACCATTTCACACCCTACTCCAGTCCCCCGAAAACCTTGATGTCCGGTCAACAAGAACGTCCTGTCCCCAAACGCGACACCATCGTACAACGTAGCCTAGCGTGATGCCCCAGCAGCCTTACACAGCAGCGCTGATGCCCATCACCTCGATGGAAAAAGACCACACTTTCTCTTCTTTTGCACAGAAAGCATCAAACATATACAAAAACCACTCCATCAAAGCCCAACCTCTCCCCAAGAGATGCGACTTTTATAACAGTTTCTCAATTCAAAGAGTCCAGCACTTGGACAGTCGCTCACTTCTGAGTCTGCTTGGCAGCGCACGTCCTCACGCCCATCGCGGTAGATGCTTCACGCTTTAAAAATGCCATCCAGGGCCAGGCAGAGATCCCTACAGCTGCTGTACATCGAGCCACCGCTGTTCTGTGCAGCACACCTCTCTCGTATATTGAAAGTTAAGAACAGTTTATCGTTGCTGAATGCCCCTAGAGAAACGAAAACATGGAACGAAAAGATACAACGCTGAACCGGTGCGATGAGATGCGAACAGCTGAGTCAGAACCTGGTGTCTTTTTATGTGTGTGTGTGTGTGTGTGTCTTTTCTCTTTTTTTTTTTCTTTTTTTTTTTTTCCTTTTTCTTNTTTTCCTTTTTCTTTTTAAATTCCCTGAAAGAGATTGGCAAGGAGGGTACGGTCAGAGCTGATGCCGTCAGAGGAGCCTTTCTGTCTCTGGAGACCAACAGAGCGTTCTCCCAAAGCAAACCTGCACCTTCCCTGGGAATTTACTGCTTCACAGCAAAAATTCGGAAAGCGTTTCCATCTGAAGGATTCTTCAAGCTGGAGAAAAAGAAAGAAAAGAAAGAAAAATGTAATGAATCAAATGCAGACATTGCAGGACCCAACAGACCTACAGGCAGCTCCAAATTTCTCTGGGGTGTGCTGCATCAGCGCACTGGTTCTGTGCTGATGTGACCCTACCAGGAGCGGGAGAAAGGTAAAGGATGAAAAAGGAGATGCTCAAATCCACGAGTTCAGCTTTGTTTTATGCTTTTAATCCAAATCTACCGTGCTAATGCCAACAGAAGGAGCTGGGAAGCAACAGCCTCTCACACAGTGCTAGCTTTTATCCAAGGAACACTGTGCTCCCTTATGCAGAGATTCAGGCATAAAGAGGAACATGTTTTCCTAAAACAGTTGTCAAACAGGCTGGCAGGTTCCCAGGGCCTGTCTGGCCTGTCTCCTGGTGCTGGCACTGGGAGTAGCCTGATCAGCTCCCGTTAAATGACAATAAATATGGATATTCATTTCCAACCTACAGAGGTGTCCCCAACAGCCCCCGAGCTGCTGGGGGTGGCTGTGTGCAGAGGGTGGTTTCTGATCCCAGCCCTTATTTATTTCCTCAGCACTCCTGGGTTGCAAAACCTCAGGAAAAAGGCGAAATTTCGTATTCCCACAAAATAAACATTCCAACAAGGGTAAAGACTCAATAAATCTGAAAGGCAACCCTTTCCCATACCTCTTTGGGTATGTATCTTTCCCAAAGGTTATTGCCGGTGTCCTAAAGAGAAGGTTTTCACCTTGATCTTTGCACAGCTATTTCACTGTCTGGTAGATCTCACAGCCTGAAGGTGTTTCTTACTGCTGAGTGTAAATAACGCTTCCTAAATCTTCACGTTCATCCCTGCTGCAAGAATGTCTTCGGTTTCCCTCACCTCCTAGATCAGCACCGGGTGCTCATATTGCAATGTCACTGCTAGCGCTAGAGTTTATTCTTAGCTAGGGGCAGAGCCTGCCATCCAAGTAAAAAGCTGTCTGGTAGTATAAAAGATAAGTGAATGCAAGACAGAGAGAGAAGAAAACTCAGACAAACAGGAGGTTTGACACCTAAATCCAATCTACCCAATTGCAAATCCCAGAACTGTGAAATGCTGATCCTGAGAGATCTACGCTGGAGAAGCCCATATTTGATCCTTATGGCTTTCCCATCTCAGTCCATTTTTATTTTGTGAGATGCTCTACAGCATTCTAGGCTATCCAGTATTAGAATAACCCAGCAAACTTGTTTGGATTTCTTATGGTAATTATAAAAGAGCTATATAGAGCAGAATCATGTTAGTAGTGATCAAAACCCCTCAACATTAGTGGGAAATTCTATGTTTGCAAAGATAGCTCTAAGAAATCAGTACCATCACACCAATATCTGAAAAAAATAAAACCCCAACCCAACCAACCATATCACAGGCTGTAACAGAAGTTTCAAATTAGAAAGGACTGAACGAGCTGCAACTTGATCATTGCGACCATCTGGAGGTGCAGGATTTTGGAAGCAATTTGCAATTGTTCACTGAAACCGGCCAGGTTGGCCCAAAAAGGAACTACTAAAAAGAAATTACAAGGGTGGCAAATCCTTCAAAAACTCTTTGATCATCTCTCAAGGGGCTAATTTACTCCTGCTTCTTTCAAGGAGAACAGAGGAGGTTAGTTAACATGTACAAAAGCATCCCACATCCCAGAATTGAATGGAAACCCCAATGATAAGCCTCAAGGCACGAGTCGGGCTGAAAGCTGCAGAAATCCCTGTGCTTATCTTTTAATGTGTTAGACACACAACAAAATATATTAATACGGACACGTAAAATAGAAGCAAGACTTAATATTTCACACCTTCCACACCAACCTGAAAGCAGCTCCTCGCCTGTGGAAGGTAAGAGCAGGACAACACGCTCTATTTGTTTGGGGCTCAAAATTCACTGTGACACTGGGAAGTCACGTATTTCCAATCCACCAAGCTAGAGTTGATACCTGCTGACTTTGACATACAACCGAACGCACAGGCGAGAAGAGGAAAGAATAAAGGCAAAAAACCTAATCTCACCTCTCAGACTGGACTCCGTTCTTTAAGGAGCCGACATAACTCTTCTTCTTTTCTACAGGCATCACGTCCACAAAGCCACCTCTTTCATCCGAAATGACTCCTGCGTGCACCGCGGTTTTGCAGATACTGGAGCTCTGAAAAATATTTGACGGTTTAAGTTTTCTGATTTACAAAAAAATGAGGATGTTTTATAGCTGGAGATTTACCACCTCCAGGAGCATGAAGGAGAATCAGAGAAAAAAAGAAATACAATTTGTTTTTTTAAAAAAAAGAATGAAAAAACTATGAAACAATTCTGGATAGGGTAAGGGGTAGAAGATGTTACGGACGAAATCATGCAGGTATGTCTTAAGCTGTGGCTGTAAGAAGATTCACCACTACCACCACTGCAGAGGACAAGCAGCCTTTCCACCACCTCCATCTGCGGTGGAGCTGTGCCTGGGAGATTATCCAGGGCTAAAGCTGAATCAAGGACAACTTTCCAGCCAGCGCCTCTTGGGTCTGCACCAGAGAAACCGCTGCGGTGAAACTCTTTGCTAGTGATCAGCCGCCTCAGCAAAGTTTATTCACCCCGTTGCTCGAAAAGCAGACGCTTTTTTCCTCGGTTAAGGTAAATGACCACCAATTATCCCTCTTTCTAGGACAAACGGAAGGACTGCACCCGTGGAGCGGTGTCGTTTTTGGACAGGCGTTACCCGTAAGACAACACCAAGTAACAGAGGGGGATTAACACTTCTGAAAAGGCTAAAGCTTCTCTGCTGCAGTTACTGGGCTCTCCAAGATGTGCAGAGTCAGAAGAGCTGGAGGAACACAAAGCACTAACAACTGATGACTAAGCTCCCAAAGCATCCAGAAAAGAGAGCAAAAGCAGGGAAGGCTTAGGAATAGTATAAACTTGGCCATCAGCTCTCTGGATTTTCATACAGCAAGCTGGAAGAACAAAAAAGCAAAATCCAACTTCGCACAGGGAACTGCAGCAGGTGAAAATCCCAACCCCATAAAAATCCCTGATCGCTAAAAATCACAGTACCATGAAAACGGTGCCAAGGGCAAACGTTCCCTGCCACGTACGTACAGCACGGATCATGTTGTTTCATTCTTGCAGCCATATATGGCAGGTTTGCCTTGTCCCCTATATATTTATCACTTTGGATGGCCTATCTCTTGGCAGCTCGCTGAGTTTTGAGTGCCAATTTGGTTATTTTGCTTCTATATATGGTCAAGGGAGCAAGGGAACGCCGTGTTTGGAAGATACGCCGTGAATTCGCTCTAGTATGCGGTGGGAAATCTGTAAATCTAAAAGAGGCTCATAAAATTTAACTGTCCTGAATCAATTTGCAACACTCTCCACTGGGAGACATCCTAAACAATGTTCTTTTCAAGGCATTTGTGTTTTCCTTCCAGGACTTGCTGTTCTGCAGCTCACTCAAAGCTTTGACCAACAGGCTTTTTATTGCCTTACCCTAGACCTCCTCTTATCAGCCTGTTGGATTAGAGCCCTCGTCTACTCCAGGCTGGGCTTCTTTTTGAGGAATCGATTGCAGAGCTTTTAGAAGATGAGGCATTACAAGAATAAGGCCTTCCCCTCAAATTCAGAAGTACGACAGCTGTATGGACTACGCTACGGTTTCCCCCGGTGTAGCCCCTTGGGATGCTCTGAAAGCATTTCCTGACGAAGTGGACTCCAGGGCACAGACCATAAAGTGGCAAAATGTTTTATAGGAGCCCATGAGCAATAATCTGTGACTTTGAGTTTAATCACCCATAATTTCCTCATTAGCGTGACCGGATTAATCATTAAGTTCCTATCTCCAGAGAGCTGCGCCACCCAACTTGGTTGGGTAACACGTAGCTGATCCGATCTCCCTCAACTAATTACCACACAACTGTGGATAAAAAAAAAAACCCACTTATCTCAAGAGCAGAGAGTAACTTTTCCTCCAGGCTTGATGGGGCTGCTGAGTAAGGATGGGGCTGAGCTTCCCTTGCAGCCTTATGTCACACTAGGTGCCAGGCAGAGTGACAAATAACAGCGCCTTGTGAAACTTAAAAGCTCTTTTACACCCTTGATAAGACCCCCAGACATTCTTCCAGTACCAGCATCACCCCAGAACTGGTCCTGTCCACCCTAGCAACAGCTGAGTTTTAATTCCTAGGTACAAACACATGTTCATAGACTTTTTTTCCTCCTATTTACATGGCAGTTTAAAAAGAAACAACTTTGCTGTAATGTGCCACCAGGGAAAAGAGGCAATAAATTTTCTGTTCTCCAGCCAGCTCCTTCTTGCTATTAATTTCAGCACTGGGAGGATGCTAGATATGTTCTCCCCATGTGCCCATGTGTCACCTCAATCCGCAAACCCTGCATGCAGGCAGCAAGTCCATTCTCATTGTACCACCATTTAGTGGAAAGAATCACAGTATCACAGAATGGTAGGGATTGGAAGGGACCTCGAAAGACCATCTAAGCCCAATCTCCTGTGTTGAACATGGAGCATCCACAACCTCGTGGGCGACCTACGACCTGGGATGTGGGCAGCAGCATTTCCCACAGTATCTTTTCCAGCATCTTGTTCATTTACCCCAAATTGGAAGGCTTCTCTATGTCCCCGTTCATACGCATTTCACCATGAACCATTTCCTGCGCTGCTTTTTAAAGCAAAGGCTGCCAATATCTCTTCGCGCTTTAAGCCACCAGGAGTACTCAGGAGATAAACACACAATCCAAAGATAATGTTATGATGACAAGTAAATAAAAAAAAATAAATAAAATCAGAATGTATTTAAAGTGGGTGCAAATCCCTTAAGCACAAACCAAGGTAGTGGTTCCTATGCCCCTGAACATAAACTGGAATTATCTCACAAAACCTGTCAGTTCTTCACGTCACAGGTTGCTCTTCATGACAAAACAAAACTTCCACAGCCCTTCCTGGGATTGTGTAAATGCAAACACTGTCTCAGGCCCAAAGCACAGTCAATCAGGTCATCACGCAGACTAGCCAAACATTTTTGCCATCACAGCTTGGACTATCAACTCCTTACCCACCAGAGCATTTATCAGCACATTGACGTTTTGGAGAAGGTGCTGAAAGGCCAGAGGGCACCTTGCAGCGAGTGCAGACTGGAAATGGGGCAAAACGTTCCATTTTCTTCTAGATATCTGATTTAAGAAGACATAGCTGGAGCAAAAGTCCCTCCAAGGCTATGAAGGTGCCACTCTAGACATAAAGCCAAAGAGCCCTCCCAGAAAACTAACACTTGTCTCACCCAGCTTATTGCCTGCTTTAATTATTTCTCTGCTGTGAGCTCGGGTTAATTCACAGCATCCCCTCCTGGAGAGCATCCTGCACAGTCCGTGCTCCCTGGGAAAAAAGCCTTTGCCCACATTCTCTCTGCACAGTGTGCGTGTTTCTCTTGGCAGCTTTGCAGCCTGAGCGTTTCTCAGCATCGATACCTCTCCCTTGGCAGCAGAGAGGTGGTCGCTGCCCTATCCCTGGAGACATTCAGGGGAAGTTGTTGGGGGCTCTGAGAAACCTGCTCTAGTTGCAGATGGCCCTGCTCCCTGCAGGGGGGTTGCACTCGATGCCCTTTAAGGTCCCTTCCCACCCAAACCAGCCCGTGATTCTACATTTTCACAGCCACCTCAAATGCTTTTTTTGCCCAGCTGGTTTCACCTGCTTTTGTGACCAATTTCTCATTCTCATAAAACCCGAAATATTTTCCTAACTACACCCTGTTAGTACACTAGGCCAGAAAAAGCTTAACCAAACCCTCTAGGAAGTGGCCAAATACTTTTCTTTCTTCTATTTTATTTTTTTTCCCCCAAGTCCATGCCCCCATTTATGAAACAATACCCAGGGGGTACAGTAGGAAATGGAGCTTGCAATTCATTAAAGGCCACTAATCCTTTTGCGTCACTACAAATCAGGAAACAATGCCAGCCTGGGAGGCTGGTCCCCACCTAATACCCTTGTAATCGCAGGCCCCGTTTGGGGGTGATCTGAGGTAGTTTTGTCCTCAGTAAAAGAGAGAAAACTATTTGCCATTTCCGGCAGGTTGGAGTATGCTCAGAGACAGGGACCGAAGGGCGGCAGCTGCCCGATGGATTTGCATGTGAGCTAGTCTAGGCTAACCTGCTTCTGCAGCTCTACCTTGAAAAGAATCGGTCTCAAGTTAAATAAAAAATTGGGTTTGTTGGTTGGGTTGGTGGGTTTTGGGGTTTTTTTAATTGCTTTCAGAATGGCTTGCCCCAAATTACTGTGTGATTTCTGCAGGATGTTTTCTCTCGGAGCTTGCAAAGCTCCAAGGTGATGCCAAGCTCGGGGCTCACAATCTGCCAACTGCTTCCCCCAGGTCCTCAAGAAGCACATTCCTACAGGCTACACACCAGCCAGGGAGCTGGCATTTCTAAGCACAAAAGGAGAAAAAGAAGCACTCACAAATGGAAAAACGTTGAAACTCATTTTTAAGAGGCCTAATATTAAAGAGATTTCAAAAGCAACAACAAAAAAGACTCTTTGCCTAGTTTTAGCATCAAGTATCTGCTCATCCTCATGAGCAGAGTCTAGAAAAACAAACCAACAAAACCAACTTGAGCGCTTTCTTTCCACTGCTCTGTCCTGATTGCTCAGAAACTCTCCTCAGCCCCAGAAAGAGGATGGGGGAGGGTGAAGAAAGTCTGTTTTTGCCAACTATATATTGTGATAGTGTATAATAAAAGCCCTTTGATGCTCATCTGTGGATCCCAAAACACTTTGCAAAGGTGGAGAAGTGTTACCATCATTCCATGAGGCACAGAGCAGTTAAGTGACCTGCCCAAGTCAATAAGAAGTCAGTTTTAGAGAGCAGAAAGGCTCCTCAAGTCCATGGATCCCAACCTGTTTGCCCAGCTCTTGGTGCTACTTCTTCCTCCATCTGCCTTTATCCCATCCCCACATTACAATATTCATGGAGAGTTTGATTGCCTTCCCAAAATCGCAGAGTATGATCCCAGCTCTGTGAGACAGACATCCAGGGGCTGGAGCGTGTCCAGAGAAGGGCAGCGGAGCTGGGCAAGGGTCTAGAGCAGGAGGTTGGGGAGGAGCGGCCGAGGGACCTGGGGGTGTTGAGCCTGGAGCAAAGGAAGCTCAGGGGAGACCTTCTGGCTCTCCACAACTCCCTGACAGTAGGGTGGAGCTGGGGGGCTTGGGCTCTTTTCCCAAAGAACAAGCTACAGGACAAGAGGGAACAGCCTCAGGTTGCCCCAGGGGAGGTTTAGGTTGGAGCTGAGGAACAATTTCTTCCCTACTGTCAAGGGTTGCCCAGGCCTGGCCCAGGCTGCCCAGGGCAGGGGTGGAGTCCCCCTGATCCCTGGAGGGGTTTCCAAGCCGTGGAGATGTGGTGCTGAGGGACACGGGGCAGTGGTGCCCTGGCAGTGCTGGGGGAACGGCTGGACTCGATGAGCTTAAATGTCTCTTCCAAGCAAAACAATTCTATGACTCTACGTGATACACGGGGTCATCAAGGAGAAGAGCATACTCACATCTGCATAAACGTTTGTGCCAAACACCGGTGCCCAGTACGATGGCTCATCTTTACAGTGGGCTGGACAATAAATCCTAGAAAACAATTTATTCATATTTATTCTCTCTATCAAGGCTCGACAGGAAAGCAAGCTGCATTCTTGGGAGATTTCAAGTGCCTGCATCTGGTCTGCAGGTGGCAACAGTGAATTTAATTATTTGCTCCCCTCAGATGACATTTGGTAGTTACTGCAGCGCTGCAAGGAGAGGGGTTTAGACCAGTAAACGAGGGATTGGTATTTTAGGACATCTTCCGAGGGGAGTACCTATATTTTTGCACAATGCCGCGCACGATGATTTGTACGTGTTTGTGCCTCCCTGCCCTGCCACAACTTACACCCGCACAAAGCAGCTTTCTAGAGCAAACTTCTTTCACGTTTTAAGGTAGAAAGGGAAACCACATCCCAAAACCCAGCAAGTGTGGGAGAATAAAGACAAAGCACCAGGTTGCACGCTCACACATAGGGCTGTGCTGAAACAGGATCACGTAGCCTGACTTACGCGTTACTGAAGGGCTCTGAAAACTTAACATGAATTTTCTCTCGTGATGCCAAGAAAAGCACAGTGCCAGGAGGAAACGCACTGTTCCAAACCCCCTCCTCCAGTTCATCTGGTAAAATCAGCTCCAGTCTCACTAGCCCTCGGATTTTGGGAACCTCAGCATCCTCTTTTCAGCTGTCCCTCCTCAGAGCAGAGCACGTTTAAACTCAACACCAGTGGGGTTTTTGTTACCTTGGGCAATGGGTGGCTGGCTTTTTGAACTGGCACAGCTCAGCGACCGTAGTGTAGCAATCCAGCGTCTGGGCTGCAGAAATAAACACGGGAAGGCAAATTAGTAAGACCTAATAGCTCAGGCAGCTGCAGAAAACACAAGTCAGAGTCATGCAATGCATCTGGTGAGACCCATATCCAGCTGAGGGCCCCAGGAGGAAAGCTGCTCGCTCCTTCCCCAGCAGCGTGGACCCAGGGGAGGGCTGGCCAACTCTCCAGCAGAAATCCTGCTACCATACGCCTTAAAAAGGTCACAGCTTTGGAAAGAGAAAAGCAGCTGTTCCACAAGACCTTGTGTTTTTGCTCCAGCTCCAGACATGAAGTCCAAATAACCTGACACCTCCAGCTTTCCCTGAAAGTGGATCAAGAGGATCTAAACAAAATGATGGTTATATGGAGGAGGAGATGGAATTATACAAATACATCCAGAAAGTGGGAATGGTTTAGGAAGTGGAACTCCATAGCATTTATTTATATGCTCACCATAAATATGATAAGTCATAAGATGTCATATGTATTATGTGTCTCATTATATTATTGCACTACTGTATTAGGTACTTCTTTTTCTTGCATAGTGTTCACACAAGACCAAGGCTTTCATTCAAGGATGGCTCATCCTTTTTCTTTACTGTCTTTTTCACTTCCCTATCGGCAGCTTGGGATACTGCAACTAATGTTTGGACCCAGCCACGACCCATCACCAGGAGATGCTGCTGGATATGGTCCATTCTGACCTTTTTCTGGGCCTTCCTCTTAGCTCCCTACAGAAAACTGAGGTGGGTGGTGGTGGAACTGCCCACAGTGGGTGATGGATCACCCCACCAGGGTCTAGTTGTGGTACTGAGCCATTTGGCATGACCACTTAAAATGCAGAAGGGCGCTGTTAGGAATGTTTTCAAGTATCCCATAAAACTTTAGCAACCATGGCGTGTTCTCAACTTTTAAAAACTTACTTGTGACTTTGGAAACCATGAACGCATTTGAGGGCTTGCTCTTCCTGCAAAACAAGCAAGCAAAAACATGCATTAAGACATAGGCATACTGGAATTACTCAAATCACTGTGTCGACATATGCATAACGATGACAACTGAACATCTGCTTCTATTTAAAGCAAATAAAAGAACTTTTCCATGAGGATGGTACCTGAAAGATTCCACGCCGTTCCTGGTAGACTTCACAAAAGCCGGTGTCCTCCCCTTCCTCGTGATATCAACCAGTCCTCCTTTATTGTCCAGGATGCCGTAATGAATGGCAGCACGACATATGCTTGAGGACTGACAAGAGCACAAATACAAACAGTATGTGAAGTAAATCTCATGCACAGAGCAACGCCGACCAACCGCTGTGCAAACAAAAATGAAGCAGAAATGAAGCCACCACCAAAGCACCGAATGGAAAATAAGCTGAGTACACTCCTTTGGAATCTGGTTGTTAAATCTTACTCTCCCAACGCAGCCTTATTCCTTTATTACTGTTATTATTATTATTTTAAGCACTGCCTGGTTGAATGGCAAGCTCTTCTTAAATAACAAACCCGTACATTTAGATACAATTTAGCAGAAAAGCAGCGTTGGAAACGAACGGCCGGTATGAAATATTTCCAATTCTCAATGAAATACTCAAACCCAAAATATTTCTGTTGAAACCACTTGGAGGAAGCGACTGTCTGCAGTCGCAGAAGTTGCAGGGCAAAGACATACCATGGGTGATACACGCACGTACTGGCAGTGAGAACGGGGAAACCAAACACGCTGCTACACAAACCCCCTTTTATCTTCAACCTTTCTGCACCCCAGAAGTAGTTTTGATGGGGAAACTGCCATGCTTTATTTATCAATTACCTTACTAATTCATGATCCAGCAAATCAGCCCAATATATTGTTTAGTTAGGATATTTAGTGGTATTTTTCACCTAAAGTTTCCCTTCAGCACCCAGGCTAAAGGGGGGACCTTTCTAAGCGCTGTCTGTTGGTCCCCATCCCTTACTTTCCATGAGTTTCATTGCACATTGAAGGCAATCACGTCTGGAATCACTTTTGCCTTTCCAGACTGCTAATTTTTTTTTTCCTCATCACTACGATGAGGAAAATACAGATAATCTTTATTAGCACCATTTCACAGCACCACAAGCGGACCGTACGAAAAGGCAAATTACACTAGAATTTCTGTTATTACCGCTAGCTCCCCACAAATTACATCTACGAGCTATTAAAAGGTACTTACACTCTCATAATAAAATGTTCCAAAGATCTTTCCTTTACTGTACAAGCAGCCAGCTGGGCACAAATACCTAGAAAAGATATATATCTTTGAGGGTGGCGAAAAAAACAATTCAAGAAAAACAGACTTTTGACTCTATTTCATTTCAGAGTCATTCCATTCATTTCACGTAACTCTTCCATTTAAAAAACAAGATTGCAAAATAGCTGCTTTTTTTCAAACAGTTTCTCCACCCTCCTTAAAAGCCCGACCAATATTTAGATTCTGTGGATTTGGGGTTTCTCCAAGTGATAAACTGTCCCGTTCTTTGCAGAAACCTTAACCAGAAGTTCTTGACTGGCTGGGAGGGGACAAGCTATGAATTATTGGTCTGGCTTGGATGGTGGTGAAATGCTTGAAAAAGGCTCAGAAATGACTCCGCCAACATTTATTAAATGATTTTGGACACCTGAAAGTGTGGGTCATCATGGCTGAATGAAAACAAATTGAGTCACCTTATTGCTAAGGCTTGGCTGAAGGCTTTCTACTAAGAGAAATTAAGGTTTTTAAAAAAAATAGATCTACCTGGATAGTCACAAAAAAATACACAGTATAGTCCATCCTGTGTTTGCAAGAATTGGACAATTTTTAGGCCACATTTTTCCATCACACTTCGAGAGGTATAAATAAACCACTACCTGTTGCATGTTGAGCCTCTGCATTTGTCTCTCATCTTGGTCTCACAGGTAATGACTTGTGCTGAGGAGAAAAAGAATAAAATGAAATGAAATGAAATGAAATGAAATAAAATGAAACAAAATGAAATGAAATAAAAATAAAATAAAATTAAATTAAAATAAAAATAAAAATAAAATAAAAATAAAAATAAATAAAATAAAATAAAATAAGGATTTTAAAAAGGAAAGAGACTGCCGCAGCCTGCTCTCAAGCTAAGGAGATGAGCAACCACTGTGCATGTTTCCTGGAGGTCTTTGGTGCAGCGAGATAAAATCTTCTCACAGACCAACCCAGCCTGGGGCAGTTTGTGCTTCTTTAGCCCTTCACCTGAGACAGGTGTCTTTGGAAATATTAGCAAGGAAGAAACATCTGACAGCTGAAGGCTTTGATTTACAGCCTGAGGTCTGCAGCCAGAGCTCTCATTCTCCATTTAATTACAGGCTCTCGAGATGCTGGTAGATAAACTTGAAAAGGATGCGTTGGCTTGTCTCACCTTGCTTTCACAATAAGCCTCTTTTAATTAACAGCGATTAGAGAACAACTCAGGAAGTACCCGCCAGCTCCACAAATAACTTCGGAAACCTTCCCAAAGCAAGAAATAGAAAGGAAACAACCTCAAAACCCCGGAAAAGCTGCACAGGTGGTGACTGCTGAGCAGGGAGTAGTTTCAATGGGAAATAAAAACTGATGACTGATCTGCGGACTATCAATACTTCCTTGAGGTGGCTTAAAAGAACAAAAAACTTTTGCAGATTGACATGTAGAAGGCACGAGTGGCTTTCGAAAGCTTTCCTCCCTGCTTCTGGCAGCCTTCTGCCAAAATGAACAGTGAGTTTTCACACGGATTACCTCTCCCTCCACCGAAACATCCTCCCAGTTATTTTTCCCCTGAGCTCCCTCATCTCTTTCTACACCTTTTCCCATCAAGGTAATTTAAAACCTATAGAAGTTGAAAAAGCAAGAAGCCATCTTACTCATGTAGGACTCCGGGATGACTTTCTTGGGCTTGACGGCTTTGCTGGGCTTGTTTTCCGGAGGGTAGAACTTCACTGGGTTTTGCTCCGCGATCTGTGAAATCTCCACTTCATTAGTCTCATCCGTCTCGGTGATGACAGGATCTTCGTAAGGGTAATCTTGTTAGAAGAGGAGATTAAAAATCATTACTGCATGATAGGGAAGTTGGACAGGTTCACATTTTGAGGGAGACGATTTGGTTTGAGGAGGATCTGCTTTTAAATAGTTGGAAACTCAAAAATGCCTGTGAAATGCAGAGCGGGGCTATTGCCAGGGCAGGGGCAGCGCTGGCAGCAGGGATCGGCTCCTCTCCCACTTCTCTGCTCCTGAATTGGCTTTTAGAGAATCTTATAATAAAGGTTGGAAATGATCCCCACCAGTGAGTGAAAAATAGTGCTGATACTCTTTATTCTGCTTGCCATACAGCTCTTTCGCTCGGGAGGAAAACACAATTTTGCTGAAGGGCGCATGCAAAAAGAAGGCCCTAGAACTGGAAGGTGCTGAAACCTTTTCTCTTCCCATTTGGGTTTGCTCCTCCAAACCATCCCAGGAGCACAGCTTCAGCCAGTCCTCCAGTAAGGCAGAGGGGCTGGCTACAGCACGATCCCAGCTTTAGTGCCCACGGTGGGTTTATCCCTCACTTTACCTCCACTGGAAAACAAGCTGCCTGCTTGGGAGCCAGGCACAGGGATTTGGGAAACGGTGCCAGCAAAATTCATTCCACACTTGGCCGATCCTACCCAAAACCCTGCGCCGCTCGGCAATGAGGAGAGGAACGATGTAAACAAAAGGATGATGGATGGTGGCTCCGAGAGGTCTTTCTCCCTCCTGCTGCCCCACTGGGGCATCCCTTCCCCTCTCCCCTCTCCAGCCCACCTGCACGCTGGGGTTCTCCCCCCAAGACGCTGCAGGCTAAAAATGATAAATGTGATGTTGCAGCAAAATAAGCCTCTGCTTTGGGCAAGTCTCCAAAGAACCTGCCTGTTTCCAGGAGCCCAGTTCTCTGTGAAGCAAAACACACAGGAGAAGAAAAATGCTATCGATGCACAACCCCAGCAAATCCCACATGCTGGGGGGATAGCTCTGCTCCACTGCAGGCTCCGGTGTTATTAACAATTTTCTCCATTGACCTTTATTCCAAGAAAGCTCCACAGGTCAGGAAAAA
>WEIS01084499.1:0-19947 GCA_013389965.1 Todus mexicanus
CCTCCCCTCTCAAAGGCTTAGTGCTGAAGTTCTCCTCCCTCTCTCTCTGATCACTCGCGGTGTAAAATCCTCTGTTTGACTGAAGCCGTTTTTCCGCCCTGGCACTGGGAAGAACTAAACCACACCTACCTGGACCTTGCTTTCTGTTCTCTTCTCAGGCAGCACAGTAAGGCTCAGGCACACTGACCCCGCTCCTCTGCCTGTTTCTTGTTTACCACGAAGCCTCCAGAATTTCCTTCTCCTTTTTTGTGTCTCTCTTCCCTAATCTGCTGTTTCTGCCGCCACCTCATTCCACATCACTCAGCAGAACTGTTCTGCTTCAAACGTTTTCCAAGTGCATTAACACTCCTTTTTTCTTCTCCACCCCAAGTATTTGGTTTTCAGAGAGGGCTCTGACCCGTGCGTGGCTTTACCAGGAAGACGCGCTGCCCTCCCGATTCTAACCAGAGCTACCACAATCTTCTCGGCGAGATGTGGGCACCCCCCTCACGATTTGTGCTGAACGGCAACCGAAGCCATCAGGACAAGAATATCAAGGTCCTTTAGCAAGACCCTATTTCAGGCTGGGGCAGTTTCTTGAGACTATTACAACATCCTCGTGTCTTGTCCTCCAGATTCCTGAGCCACCGCCCAAACGCTGCCTGCTGCTCTCTCCACGTACCCCGCTGTTGCTCAGACCCACATGCCAGCTTCCTTTTGCTCGTTTAATCAAACACATTTATCCTCGTGCTCTTGAAATGTGCCTTCGGCTTCTTTTTGCCACACTCTTCCATCACACCCCGTATCCTTCTCTCTTCCATGCTGCCCTGACAGCTGGGAGCCACCCCTTGCTGGAAAAGCATCCTCTCTCCTCCTTGCCTCTCTGAATCAGCCCCCTCGCAAGCAAATAATTGTAATAAAGAGCAGTGCAAGTTCTGTTTTAGGTATGAAACAGCAGCTGAACAACACAGTAACAGACGCCCCTCCACAAGACCCCCGTTTATTCTACAGAAATCACCCGGAGCTGTGATTTTTCAGTGACATACACGCTGTAAACAGCTCTACGCGGAGCAAAGGCCCCGTTTTCCTGCTTCTCCCTGAAGCCTGATAGCAGGGTGTGCCTGTACGTGGGGAACAAACCAAAAACGGTTCCCGCGATTAGCTGGAGAACCTCGACAACCTGGGGATCCTGAGGGACCGGACCCAAAGAAAAGTAACGTTCTGCGCACCTCGCGGGCAGGGGCTGTGGGTCAGCACAGCGCTCACAGCGAGCCGGCACGTCCTGCTCTGTACACAACAACCTCCCGAGTCTCACATGCTGATCTGCGCAGTGGGTGCGACACGAGGGCATGCATTCATCTGCCGTTCGCCTTACCTTCAGCATATCCTTGTACCTGCCCATCTCTGCGTGCGCAGTGATGAGGCAACCCAAAACCCGAAACCTGCCAGCAGGATCCGCAGACTTCTCCAAAACCCTCGTCCAGACTCGCAGGGCCTTTTCGGTCTGATTGGACTGGTAAAGGTGGAGTCCTTTCTCTATCTGTTGCTTTGTCTGGTCCTGCCCCATCTCCCATGCATGGAAAAGCCGCATCCACTAGCCCTACGGACGGCAAACAGGAGGTGCATGGAAGAGCCCACGCGAAAGAACAGCCCAGCAGAGGAGGGCGGGCTGCGTGCTCAGGACGCTCGGAGCCACCGAAGCCCAGCCATATCGGGGGCAACGGCAACAAGTGTCGGCTCAGCACTGCAAGGCAGATCCCAAATCCACCGGGCAAACGTCTCGCTCGCTAGGGCTCCATCGGCGCGTTCGCCTGTCCGGTCCCGTAAACAAAGAGGAAAAGCACAACAGGGGGAGAAAGAGGAAAATCTCGGGCGACAGGAGCGCAAGTCAATCCGAGCAGGCAGCGCTTCGCCCTCCCCGCGGGCCGCAGCTGCGCCTGCCAGTCCGGCTCACGTGGCCCCAGGAATGCCAGGCAGGCTCCCCGGCTCCCAAGGTCACGGCAGCCAGCGGCCACCCCTGCCCGCCAGCAGGCAGCTCATAAATACCCCGGGGAGACAATCGGCCGCGCTCACAGGGATGCCTCAGTTGTCTCCATCTCTCTCTGGCCGCCCCCTTTTCCGCGCGCAGGAGGCGGCAGCCTCAGCTCGGCCAGGAGCTTTAGGAGCAGCGCAGGCCTCCAGCAGCGAGGGCTGAAGGCGAAGGCTCCAGCACGGACACATCCAGTACGAGCCCAGCAGCAAAGCGCCGGGTGCTTTGCCAGGCACAGAACTCAGCCTCCCTCCCGAGGGCCGCGGCTGGCAGTACGGGCTGCTTCTGGGAACAAGAGTCAGCGCTGTCGCAGGGGCACTGGAGCCTTCATTTCGGGGACAGCCAGCAGCTGCCCACCCCGAGAAACCTGCTCCTGCCTGGCCGCTGCTGAGCCCCATCAGGTACCCGTGACAGTCCTTCCAGAGTCTGCAACAGAAGCTGCTGAAGTTCTGCATCCAGAACGGGCTGATCTTTTCTAGTCAATTCCAGAAACAACCCAAAGCCACAGACTCCTGCACCCTCTGATTGCCCACGAGGATCGTTAGCGCGATTAGAAGATCACTTTAGCTCTCCTACACTCCGGGACTCTCTCCTACACATCTACGACTCGAGGAGTTGGATTTCACACCCCCCGTTGACGTCCTGCTTTTTTACTGGGCCCAGTCTTGGTTATCATAGAATCATAGAATAGAATCCCAGAATATTTAAGGCTGGAAAAGACCTCTGAGATCATCGAGTCCAGCCTAGGACCTACCACCACCACTCAGCTAAACCCTGCCACTAAGTGTGGCATCCAGTCTGGCCTTAAACCCCTCCAGGGACGGTGACTCCACCACCTCCCTGGGCAGCCCAGCCCAGGGTTTTATCCTCCTTTCTGTGAGGAAGCGCCTCCGAATATCCACCCAAACATCCGCGCCGCCTGGCTTTGGAGCTCTCCAATGAAACGGTCTCTCAAGAATCGACTCACAACTCACCTACGGAGATAAAACCCTGTCCCAGTGACAGAAGGAGTCGATCCATCGAGCTCTCCCTGATGGTTTCCAAAGCCCAGAGGCCTGCTCTGCTCCGGAGCACGGCACCAGAGCCCTGGGTGGCTGCCCAGAGGAGGGGACAACGGGCACTGACTGCGCTGCTCTAGGCCGTACGAGATTCAGGCCCAGCTTCTCCGGTAAACCATCCACCGCTTCTTCTCGGGAATGGCAAAGAAGGAATCCTGTGAGGTGCAGGGAAACGCCGAGCGGGGGAATCTCACCTGTCCGGTGCTGCAGCTACACGCGGCGTAGCTCATCACGTGGTCCCTTCTCCAGAGTGACCTGGCCGAGCTGCTCGGCCTCCTCCCCGCTGCTCTTCGTAACGTATCCTTGGTGGCTTTTGGCCGTATGAAGACAGCAGAACGTGGCGGGTAAAGTCAGGAAGACCGGAGGCTGGGGTCACGACAAGTAGTGAAAGGTGGAGGCGGATGAGGGGAAACCCAAAATCTCCTAAACCATTCAACATCAGGACTTAATCTGCAGGCTTGTGTATCTCCTATTGATGCCGATAAATACAACAACTCATGGGAAACGCCGAGTATTTTCAGAGGTGGACACGCTGGCTCTTAGCTGTAGGTTAATCGTCTACTGATTGCCGGTGGCCTTTTAAATTGAAGAAGGAAACTTCCAGAAAATAAAGAAGCCAGCTACCCAGCGGGACCTAGGGTAAGAGCTCTGGCTGCGTGAGATGAGGCCGGGCAGCTTCCCGCGTAAGCAGGACTCTTGCATCCCGCCTAAACAACCCCTCTTTCTGACTCGGGTGTTTCTCCCCACCCACCCTCACCTCAGAGGTTCCTGGACGTGCTCCGCAGCCTCCGACGCGCGGTGGGGCTGCCCTGCAGCGGGCAGCTCGGCGCCTCCCCTCGCCTCCCTGGAGCGCAGCGGGGGGACAATCCCTCGGGCTCACAGGCGCGTAGGAAGTGCCGGGGTGCAGGCGTACGGCAGGTGGCAGGCGGAAAGGCCCCGGAGGAGGCGCACAGCCGCCCTCCGACACTTGCAGCCTCTAAGATGCAAGCCAGCGGAGGGAGGAAGGAAGGAACAACATCACTGCGTTCTAGGAGACAAGTCCTGTCGAAGTCCTGGCCCTGGCTGTACTTTCCTTCTGCGAAGCAACACTGTCAAACTCACGGCATGTTTCCAAGGGAATTAGACCTTGCCTACACCAAACGTTTTTTATATACTCTTAATAACTCAGTTTATTTCAAATGATTAACACATCTTAGTCCTAAAAGCAAAGCAGGTTAACTTTCACTCACCACCAAGCCCGAGCCGGGAATCCCAACCCATCCAGGGTTTTCCGTGCGGTATTTGCAGGACCAGGAGCTCTGGGGAGCGCAGAGGCAGGGCGGGTTTGGTGATCGCGGCCGTGCTCCGGGCAGGGGTGAGGAGGCAGCGGAGGGTGCGGGGCTCGTAGGAGCGGTACGAGCCGGTGCCCACCTAACCCCGCACAGCGCCGCGGCACCCGCGCCGCTCCCATCAGCCGGGGTCTGCTGGCAAGCCAGAGCTGCTCAGCCCTTGGAGCGCCACGAAGCGCAGCGCCCGGCCAGGCAGGTGGCCACGCAGCACCAATCCTGCCAGGCCGGACACGCCTACACCTCGCTCCTCAGCCTACCAGCCAACTGCGCCGCCCGGGACGCTCAGCTTCCCCGCATCCCATGTCTAAAGGGGACTTGGCTGCCAAATGATACAGAACGGAGGCTAACCCGCCAAACATCCCGTTCCATTTCTACTCAAAGCAGCTCATCTCCATCGAGCTAACCCCCCCCGGCCTCTGTTGTTGTATTGGGTGTGACTGGGCTGGAGTCCACGTCCCCACGGCAGCCCTCGTGGCGCTGGGCAGCCCTCGTGGCGCTGGGCTCTGCGTTGGAGCTGGAAAGGCGCTGCTAACACCCTGTGTTGTGGCTGCTGCTGAGCGGGGCTGGCACAGCACCAAGGGGAGGAGGAGGACAGGATCTAGGGAGGGGACACAACCAAACAGCTCACCCCAAACCGAGCAGGGCGATATTCCAGAGGAAAGGGGGAGGTGGGGGTGCATTGGAGATGTTTGTCCCCCAAGCAACCGCTACGCGTACCCGAGCCCTGCTTCCCAGGAAAGGGCGGACACTGCCCGTGTACGGGAAGCAGAGATTTAATCTTGTTTCTCGCTTGCTTCATGCACGTGGCCTTGCTTTTTCTGCCTTCTTTCGTTAAACAGCCTTTATCGAAACCCACGGGCTATTTCTACCTTATTCTCTCCCCCTCGTCATGCTGAGGGAGGTGGGGCGGGAGTGATAAGAGCGACTTGGAGGGTGCCTGGTGCTCAGCCAAGGTTAACCCACCACAACTGTACATGAGGCACTGGGCAGTGAAAACCTGCGTGGCTCAGAGCTAAGGAACTGGGAGGCAGTTCTCTCATCCCACTCCTCACCTTCCCACTCTCGGGCCCGAGAAGAGCCTCCCCGTTGAAGACACCAACGCAACACGCGAGGACTCTTCTCAAACAGTTTAATAGCAAATAAACAAAGGAAGGTACCACACTTGGCATATACAAAATGACTTGTTGTCGGTGTGTCTGTGCAATTAAAACAGCTTTAAGTTGCCCTTTGGGACAAAAAGAAAAAAAAAAAAAAACAACAAACAAAACACACACACGAAAGGAAGAAAATTCCTTTAACACATACTCGCTCGTTCCAAACTTGTAACAAACCTTTGCATTTTTTTAAATCCACTACACAAACTCTGCGATCAGGTCAGAAAAGCAACACGTGCTCCTCTGCTTTTTAAACCATTAAAGTAAAATCTGTAATTCTCTACAGAGTACAACACAATTTCACACAGAAAGACGTTTTGTTTTGCAAATCAAAACAAGAGGAAAAAAAAGGAACAGCTCAAACAAGGTAAAGAAAAGCGTTTCTACGACTGAACCACGACTTCGAGTTGATTAATTCCCGTTACTGCAGAACAGACTCTACATTTGGTCATAGTGGCAATTTGTTTTCTCGTCACATTGTGAATCACTTTACATTGTTTTCTAGTAGAAAAGGCAAAAAACTGTACAAAACCCCTAGTGTTAAATACAATGTTTGTACCAATAAAAAAGCCCACAGGTTTGTCTCCAAAATGTAAATTTTCTTTTTTAAATTATTCACAAAAAGCAGCCAAAAATCAGAAAGGCAGCTGCTGCTCCACTGTCTCAAACCCATTAAAACCACCACAGAACAATTAAAACAACCAAAGGAAGGAAAGGAAAGAAGAAAGGAAAGAAACATCCAACGTTTGGCATTTTGGTTTTCTTCAGATATTTTTCCACAGGTTTCCCCAAAGCTCCTGACGGAGCCAAAGGCGCAGGCACGGCGAGGGGCTGGCAGCTCTGCCCCGCCGCGCCGGCACGCAGCCCTGTGCAGTCAGACTGTGGGCCGACAGCTGCCAGCCCACCCGCCCCGCCCCAGGGAACGTCTCCGTCCTCTCTCCGTCCAGCCTCGCGCTCCGCTCCCCGCCGTGCCTGCCGCGTCCGGACGGGCTCTGCCGGCACGCCTCGAGCCGCTCGCTACTGAGAACACAGGAGCATCCTCAGCCGACTCGGGAGCCCTGCTGCGTCCTTGCATTACCCCAATCGCTGGACACGAGTACGGTTTCTACCCCGCCAGACACAATTTGCTTTGTCAGCAAAACCCCTTCTCCCGGGATTTCGTTTCCCATTATTATTCCCCACTGTTAAGATCCCTATACCAGCTTGCTTCTCCTTCTGACTGAACCTCAGCGGGTGCCTTCATCTAGCAGCTACATCCCGTTTCTCCCTGTGCAGGTGGTCCTTGGGGCAGGGGGAAGCCCGCTGCCCAGAAAGCCGTGACCTGTTCCGGTTCACCCTGCGAGCCAGAAAACTGCTTAGCTCATCACCCAATTAAAAACTAAACAAAAACTAAAAAATCTCCGTAGAGATTCCCCAGCTCGGGCCCTTGAGAAGAGAGCCGGGGATTGTACCCTGTTCAGGTAACAGCTCCAGAGGCTGTTGTATTGTGCTTGTCACTTGGGAGAAGAGCCAGCGGCTGCAGGGCCAGGTTTACAGGCGCTTTCTCTAGGATACTTCAAACGCGATTTCAAGAGCCAGTGACCTAGATCCTTCCGGGATCCTGCCACCCCTTAAGGTATGACCGATGGTATTAAACTGGGGCTGGACTTCACAAAAAGGTACCCTGAATTACACAAAATGCTCGTAACGAGCGTTTCGAAGGAGCCCGAGCTGCAGGTAACTCTGCAAAGGGAAATACTGTGAGGTTCCCCCCGCCTCGCTGCTCCCCAGCTACCCCCGNAATAAACGCCAGGGCAAAAGAATGTAGCTACAATCAGAAGAAAATGTAGTTCAAGTGTTTTCTGCTGATGCCACTCAAGTCACAAGTCTGAACTCATAAAAACACATGCTGTCTCCTCAAGCACAGAAACCAGATCAGCAAAATGTGACTGGGAAGTCTCCTGAAAGATCGAGTCACACCACATATTTGACTTTTTCTTCGAAACTGTTTTTTTTAAAACTAAGCACACAGAGAAAAAACTAAGCCTAGGAAGTGATTGGCTGTATGTTCACAGAAATACAAATACTCCACAAGGTATGCTAGCAAGGCTGCTCTGAAGACAATTACAAAGAATCAGATTCACAAAATCAAGTGGTTATCTTACGAAGGTCTAGAAAAATAGAAATTCTTTTATATTCAAATGCAAGTTTAAATATTCCCCTTCAGCAGTCTTTCTAGCAAAACCAATTTGGCAGCAAAAAAAAAAAAAAGAAAAAAAAAAAGAAAAAAAAAAGAAAGAAACAAACGTAATAAAAATACACATCAGCATCAAAGGTCAACACAAGGTCAAAGGTGAGAGTTCAAGCATCAGAGAAGCTGAAGAGACAAGGATTTGGACGATGTACTTGAACGCCACATCGACATGCTTTAGGCACAACGATGAACAAACGGCAGGAATCTAGAAAAAAAACAAACCAGAAAGAGGGAGACCCACTGAGTTACACAGAGCAGTACATCCAAACACGGAGAGAGAGAACGAGAATGGCACCGTACAACGAGATCTCCTGGGGAGGGAGGTGACAGGGAAGGGCAGCACATGCCAACGATGGACAAGTAAAAGTCGAAGTACATGAAGGACACCGAGTAAACATCGAACTGCCAGAAACCGGGCGAAGCAGCAGCCTGGGCTCCCCTCGGCACCCCGCAGCCCCGGGGCACGCGGAGCAGCATGCAGCCACCTCGCCCGCGCCCAGCGTCTCCGCCAGCTCTGCCGAGGAGAGGAACAGAGCAAGCTCCCTCCCCAGGACACCCACTCCACACACGGCTCCAGGGCTAACGCTGGCCCGCGGAGACCCAGACCGTGAGAGACAAGACAGAGGACACAAGGGATTCACAGGTGGTTTGATGGCTGAGACTTTTCTCGCATCCTAACATGGGAAGTTCTTAGGCAGTGGCAGCCCAGGAAATCCATGTTCCTTCCTTCAGCTACAGCCCCTTCTCATGCCCTAGGAGCCCGTGAAACTGGGGGCGGGTGGTGTGGAACAGGGAGGGGAGGAAAAAAATAATAATAAAAGAAAATGGATTATACAAGACAAACTCCACACATCAGAGAAGAATTCCTTAAGACTGGACTGCGAGTTAAGACTTGTCCTAGCTGAGCACTTTTCATACCACCAGACCTGCGCAGGGATTTTCCACTCTTGACCTTTTACATGAGCAGCCCCCAGCTCCCTGGCTTCGTGAGGAGGGGACGCTGGGCTCTGAGAAGCTCTACAGTCACTGTTGCCGGTTTGATGAGTAGAAAAAAAAAAGTGTTTCCCGAAGCTAAGAGCTTATAAATAAACCAATTCTTGTATCAAGTGATATAAATACCTTTGCTTCCTCCCTTCAGCTTCTGAGGTGCAAGAGACAAGGAACATTTTGGGCAGAATGTGGGAGGTAGTGGGGAGAGAGGAAGCCAGCTTTTCCTTCTTTATTCCTCCCTCCACACCCACCCACTCCTGACTTGCCTTCATCTCCCGGTGGCCTTATCCTCCATCTCATCGCCGAGCTGCTGGTTAGAGCCTAGAGCAAGGCGAGACCTGCGTATTCTCTTTGAGCATTTACAGCACCTTGGAGGGAGCAGGCGCTGCCTCCCAGCTCCAAAGCAACCAGCAGCACCTTGGCCACTAGACCGGCAACACTCCACCCACTACAGCTGCTGGGATTAATCTGCTCTTCACACTTCCCAACCCAGGGAAGGGCCTTAACATGAAGTTTAACCAACTCCAGCGAGCGGAGCACAGCGCGGCTCTGGCCGGGATTTCTACGAATAGTTTGCAGGTAGCTGCACGTTTTCAGTCCTAAACCAGAAAAGCAAACACGTCACGAACTGAGGCATGAGAAACCAGAGGCGTGAAATGAAGTGACAGCTAAGCATGCACCACAGAAATGATCTGTGCGATTTCTTGGGAGGCTTTTTGGATACAGATTTTTGAAATATTCCACTAAGTTTGTTCAAAGCCCTGAGGAAGGACTGGCCTACAAGAGCAGAACCATGAGATGCTGGAGAAGAACTTAACGACTTGGGGAAAACTATTCCAGTTTGTCCTCATTCTACCCTCACGACTGTGACAGTTCTGCCTTCTGTGGTTGACATTTTGTGGCAGGCATGCTGAGCGATATACAGCATCCTTGTATTTAAACGTCTGCAACGAGAAGCTCTCAAAGTATTTTCATCTGCTCGTAGTTGCACCCTTCATTTGCCATTTGCTTTATCCAAGTAGCTTTTAGGTATTTGCAAACGAAACAGGAGCCATTTCATTCTGCCTGGCTGTACTCCCCTAACTCACAGCCATTCACAGAAACGCTTCAGTTAACTCTACTGTGCGAGCAGAACCTCCCACGCTACGTGAGCTCCAGTACTGGGAGGAAAGGCCTTTTCCTTACAGGTTTGTTTGCCAGGGAGAAGTTCTCTGAGTTGCCTGTTTTCCAGATAGGAGAGCCCACAGCTAGCAACCAGCCTCACCGTTCGAATAGAGAGAGGGATTCACCATCACTCTACCAGATGCTTCTGAACAATTCCAATCTTCACCGGTTTCGGGATTACAGGTGAATCGTTACGTACCAAAGGCATTTTCTAGTAATGCAAGCTCTGTATTACGGGAAGAAAAAACCTGAACTATGAAGAGATGTCCTATTTTGGACTGTTGATTATCGAGGGGACTGAAGAATCTACCCCTTCCTTTACTAGAGTACTCGATACTCAAGTAGCATCAGACTAAGGCTTCAATTGTTCATCATACTTACTACACCATCTCTAGTAAAATCAAATGCTTTCTGAGGGAAAAATAATAATAATAATGATAAATCTGTGAAGCAAGCCTCTTGTTTCTAAAAACACCTAAGTACTTCCTGGTGGCACATGCAATATGGAATTCCACTTCCGCAGCAGTCCTACCAGCTTTTCTTGTGGAAGATTCAGGTTCTTTGGTTTGTGAGCATACAGAACACTTTGTCCCTGTTGCTGCTTAGGCCAACCCAACCCTTATCCTACTGCCTAGGAAATCTTTGACACCGATTTGATTTGCGCCTGAATGAAAGCATGACAGGAATTAAAAATAAAACAAAATTCAAAAGCCCCGAGTCCCCAAAATCCCAGACTCTCCTGCCAACGAGCGAGGAAGAAAACTGGTTCAAGGCTAGAAGGCAAGAAGAGCCTAAACCTGCAGAGTCAGCGACTGCCACCGAGGAGACAGAGAAATGTCGACTTGATCTGATCAGTTCTGTTACCAGAAAAACATCTGCCCAGGTCACAAACTTGACACACTGATTAACTTTGGCAACACGCACAGATACACTGGGGAAGGGAAACCTGAAACAAACACACAGAACGGGCAACACCTTCAGCCGGCGAGAACTGCCGCGGTTCTGCTGAGCAGAGCACAACCGCGTCGGCTCAAACCGTCTGAGGACCACGTCTCTTACAACTTCACCTGCATAGATTTTTGTCTTTTTCTTTTTGGCAATACTTGTAGTTACGCCAGTAAGGCACAAGAGCTAGCCCAAGAGAGGTGTCAAGCTGATGACGTCTGGGAGGAGTCTCTGATCAAACCAAGCCGCAGTGTAAACCGGTGGATCTGATCTCCCCACGTCAACAGGAGCTGCACCTATTTGCAACAACGCCGAGCTCGACCCGTACGGCACAGTACCGAGGACACACTACAGGCTGCAAAAGCTAAAATACCTAAATTGGGGCAACTGAAATGACTAATAAAGAGGCCAGAGCGTAAGGTTAAAAGAAAAACAGGACAAAGGTCTCAGATAGTACAGTGGGGCAGGGTGCAAGGAAGGTAAGAGTGACTGTAGAGACCCCAGAGCACAGTGCTCTCCTCCACTGGTTCACAGCGTTCCTCTTCCCCATTCCCCAGCCGAGGGGCTGCAAACAGGCCACTGAAAATCAGTAGTTTCAATCATACACATCATTAAGTGTGTAAAACAATCACATTCAGGATTCTACAAAACCCTGGCCTTTTTCTTTTTCCAGTGAAATAATTTAGGTAATAAATATTCTCCACCCTGGAGCTGTATAAAACTTCTATAAAAATAGAAACAACATTCTCGGTTACAGCAGGTTGCACTTGGAGCGGTTGCTCCCAACTATGGTTTGTTGTTGGTTTTTTTCTTTCTTTTTTTTTCTTTTTCTTTTTTTTCTTTTTTTTTTTTTAAAAGCGTACTATTTATATATATATATATATAAAAAATCCCATTATCACCCTGGAGGCCTTCACACTCCAACACTCTTTTTCTCAGAAAACCAGGACACATCTTTCCCGTCGTGCAGAATTCAAGTGTACATGGTTCACTTCAGCGTATGTTTACGTTTCTAGAGAGATTCCAATCATGAACACAGAAGGGTACCACATGCCAGCGTAACTGGGAAATTTGGCAATCTGGCCTTTGAACCTTCGCCACCACAACACGATTTGAATAATACTGATAGATTGGCCTGCCCGCCAGCAGTACAGACAGACTGGCATCCGCTGTGTGATTTTCAGTTTAAGAATGGAAAGGGCTCTTTCTGGATGCCACCGATTGCACTTCTGAGGCTTGAGATCCCAGGGGACCCAGTCCCTGGGAACGCCCGACATTCCCAACAGAGGACCATGGCACAGGGGGGTGGGTTCCGGGCGCCATCTCCGCTTTGGGGGTTTGAGAGCTGCTCCTGCCGGAGCCGAGTCCCAACCCTGCGCCCGACCCACGCGCCCCTCGGTTGGCAGCTGGCTCCCAGATTGCCCTGTTAGCTGGTGCCCCGGGAAACAGCGTCACGAACCAGGAATACGAAGAAAACAAGGAAAAGGAGAAAATATGAGGTAAATGGAACTTCTGTTAAAGACGCACAGAAATTGTAAACTTCCTCTTGTGACAGAGGTGGATTTTGGTGGCCTTAAAACGGGACTCAGCTCTTGATTTCTTGAAACAACTCAGGCCAGAGTGTCAAAAGTCCTTCGAGCCCCCTAAACCCAGTGTATGACAAAGGCCCTTAGCAAGGCATCCGCAGTTTCACGAGTGTGCAGAAGAAGTGTGTGATGACCGAAGGGGCGCGTCGCGCTTCCCTCCGCGCAGAGGATAACAGCGAGGACCCAAAGGCAGAGCAAGACTGAACGGCTCGACGCTCTGCTCTGGTTCCGCAGCTCCTGTGCTAGCTCGCTCTGCGCTGCTACACACCACCCTAAAGGAAAACTGCAGCATAGAGAAATACCTCATTACTAGACCAAATCACTGCGCTAATCGGGGGTTTGCTTGCTTGGCTTAAAAAAAAAGAGCACGACAGCAAGTTATCTTCGCAACAAAGACTGCGAAATCCAACCCTATGAGAGAACACGTGTGGAACAGGAGCCTCGAGAGCTGTGTTAGGGTAACTCTGGGCCTGGTATCTCTGTGTAACAGCCACTTAAATGGAGCAACAAACAGCACTTAGGTTGGGCTTATCAGAATGAATTCAAAACGACGCTCTGCGAAAAGCACGGTATTCCACAGAAACGGGGAATGTGATGAACTGTTAAGAGGAACTGTCCAAAAAATTCTGCAGGTTACCGGGGATCAGAAGTTTCTAGTTTTCAGTCCCAGATGTATTCATCCAGACTAAGCTGTCTCTCCCTCTCTAAACCTGTCTACAAAACCTAAATAAAGTACATGGGATAAGTTCTCTTAAATATGGAGAAATTCACTGCATCTCATTAATAGTCAGTTGTAAAGGGACAGTGACATTTTCTGGGCAGGGGCATGACCTAATAATTTTATAAAGTGCTGTGTACATTCACAGTGCTATATAAACACTACTTTATATACAGCAAAGAAGCTCACTGCAGTTTTCCTTTGGCTCGTTAACGTGTTCACCCTTCTAGCCTGTCTCCTGCTTCAGAGATGATTGACTAAATCCCCGCCATGGCACACGGTTACGGAAATCTCCAGGAGGGGATGGGGCGTGACAAGGGCTCTATGGAGTCGGTTCTTTCTCACCCAAGCTTAGATGGACTCAGCTCTCCTTCCCCATCTTTGTTTTCGTCAGCTGTTCTGTGGTATTTCTGCTCTCCCTTCTCCTTCCCCATGGCGGTGTGGTGTCAGTTCTGCTCCCCCTGCTCCTCTCTACCCCGAGGCAGTGTGGTGTCACCTTCTGCTGCTCCCTCGAACCTTCCCTCCCCACCCAAGGAGCTGGCATTGGTCCTTCGCAACACACACTGGTTACAAACACAGCAAACTTCAAATAAGTGGAAAAAAAAACAAAACAAAACAAAACCTCAGCGATATGGCACCTAAACTCCAAAGTAAAACACTGGAAACAAAAGCACAAACTTGTCCTCCATCCGAAGCAGGATTCTCAGCAGAGGCTGCAGCCGAGTCTTCAGGGGAAGATGTGCCAGATAGAAGGCATGGATCAGCTTCCAGGACTGTAAAAACACAGCCTTAGGGCTTCGAATCACTAAGTGCGCTCCTCTCCAACTTACCAGAAGATCCTTCTCACTCCAGTCCCGGAGGGGAGGGCGCTCAGTATGGCTTGCTGTCATTCTTAGAGCGCTTGAGCTGAACTTTCAGGCGCTTCATGCCAATCTGAAAGCCGTTCATTGACTGAATGGCAGCCTGCGCCGAGACCGGATTGTCGTAACTTACAAACCCTGCAGAAAGCAAAATACATCATCAAGCTGTGCCAAAGCCGTCCGGAGCGACCACTCACAACGGGAAACGCAGGTACTCACGAGGGGCTTGCATGAAATGCCACTTGGGGAAGCTCACAACTCTTTTAGACTCTTCATAACAACTTATTACTAAGGGCTCTCAGGCGAAGCGCTGCTTCCTGACGTAGGTAACTTTGGTCAGAAGATATGCAAAGCTCAGGAAATAAACATACCGTTTTCTACGTCTTCCAACAAAAATGGGTACTGCTATTTGTTTGTTTTGTAAGAACTCCTACCTGGAGGAAACCAAACCTGGAAAATTCTGATCTATATATGAAAGCACACTGAAGATATAAGGCTGAAATCACCCTCCTGGTATTATGAGAGTAGGTTTGTTTGGAGAGAAGTGGCTGCCAAGGCAGTGTGGCACTTGTACCAAAAGTATGTTCAGGTTTCTCTTGCATGAGAAGTCGTGTATCGTGCCAGGGAAAGAGCGTCACCACAACAAACTTCTGCAGGGTTTTGAAGGAACCCCTTTTAAAGAGCTTCAGCCAAGGGCTGGCGTCACTACCTGCGGAGGTCATTCTACGTTTTCAGCATATTTCTGTGTTTTCATGAAGCAGCAGATTGTCCACATCTTCTGACACACACACTAAAGAATGCAGGGTATGACATAGGCACAAAGGTAGCAAAGAAAAGGCTCACCTCTCCTTTTACACCACGAAAAATCTCTATGTCTCGAAATAACGAGGAGAGCTTACAGCACTGTAAACATTCTGCAACTGCTCGCACCGGGGTTTCACAGTGAGGAAAACAAACCTGTGAATCTCTCAGTCCGCACACGCAGCCTCCTGCTGCACAAGCTAAAGGAGAATACGGTTTTTGCTCTCTTGGCATTGCAGACTTCAGCAGCTAACTGAAAATAACCCGTGTGGGCAGTACCCGCAGCACAGCACGCTGATTTACAGTTTCGGGATACGCTCCCAACCCGGATGTGCCTCCCATCCAAACACACCACGAGCAGAGTAAAATTAGGGTGGGAGATGCAACTGACGTTAGGTAGTAGGTAACGGCCGAAATGGTTTTTCTATTGCAAAGTTTTCAAGAACTAAGAGAAAGCTTTAAAAACTGCCTTCGGAGCATTTACAGAACACCAGTGAAATGCTCCCGTACTATAAGGCAGATATAATAACCATACGCAAAAATATTAATATAAACCATTCATAAGCATCAAGCAGTACGTCAAGCAACGCAAAGAGTTAGTGAACAGACAGAAAGGGGGAAGAGAAGGAACCGTGCCATGATGACAGAGTCTGCAAATATGAATCATAGTGAATTATCTAGGGCCAAACCAGAACAATGAGGCATAGGAGTACAAAATCAGGAAGAGCAGAAAGTCACAATGAAAATCAGCAAAATACAGTTCACTGCTGAAAGAGTTCAGACGGGTTTTTTTTAGGAATACAGAGAAAGAGTCACTCCTTGCTTTAAAAGCTAGACTAGACAATATACTGGCAACGAGATCACTAGAAAGCGCAGGCAACGATTAGACCCAACGTACCAAAACACTTGCTTAGATTGGTCTGCTTGTCAATGAAAACCTTAGCAGAGACGACATTTCCGAATGGCATGAACATCTGCAGCAGATCCTGATCCCCAAACTCCTGGGGCAGATGGTAGATGAACAGATTGGCTCCCTCTGGACCTTCAAACAACAAGTAGGAACATACGTTCAGAAAGAGCACGGATAACAAAGGCCCACGGTACAAAAAAAGGTGAAAGAGCCATTCAAGCCAAAATTTCTAGATAAAACAATGAAACTGCTGTCCACACTTGTGCGGAGCTCTTGATTCCAGAACAGATCAGCATGACCCTTTGCTGGGATGGATCATTCCAACGATTCTAGTGCTTTCTCACCATCTTTGTTTGTGTTTCCCACGTTGTGCCCAGACTGGTTCACAGATCTTCGCTGCAATGAAAGCTGAGCAGGAAGTCTGAGCCCCAGACGCTAACTAAGCCGAGAATGACCGGGTAAAGCTCATGCCCCAAAGAAACTAAGTAAATCTCAATACAAAACCCAAGCAATCGCAGTACTTGTAATCTGACAGATTCTTTTCTGAACATCATCCTACGTTCTGCTGAAAACTCACTCCTTCACTGCTTTACACTGCATGCTAAATTGATTCTGAAGCTGAGGAATGAAGAGGTGGGCACTAAAGTATCTCTGGGAAGAGGTGAAGGAACAAGAGAACAAAATTAACAAACCCACAACTGATTCTCTGACAGTGGGATGGGTCAGGCTGCAGATTCAGACTCTGCCAACCTCTGAGAAAAATGGAGGATTACAGTTCCTAAGCACTTAAGACTAGATGAATCCTGGGAGAAACCTCCTGTGTAAAAACTACTTTGGGCAGCCCTCAACAGAGACACTTCACAGGATTTTCTCCCGTATCTCCAGGATCCTAAAAAATGCTGTCAAACAAGAGCTCTGCAGGTAAGGCAGCTGCAAGGGCTGAGTTTGCCCTTTTGAGAACGCCCTCAAGGTGTTGCCACAACTTTTCGCCTACCTTCTTTTTGACTTCCCGCTGCACCAATACTCTGCTGTGTTAGGAGACTCTGGTTGTAGAGCGTGGGCAACGCAGCAGCAGCGTATTGCTGGATTCCAGAGTAAGCCTGCGTGAGGGCTTCCATTGTGCTGCCTGTCCCGTTTGAGAGCCCTCCACTGCCAAGCCCTCCGTTTAAGGCTGCCATTCCTGTAAAACAAAGAGCAAAGGAAGATGGCTGAGTACTGCCACTGAGCCAGATCAATTACTCGTCAAACACTCTGCACTGCTGTAAGAAGCAGGAAGCACAGAAACACCCCCGCAGAAGCAGCCCAGCCTGAGGAACGACCGTCGGCTCTTCCCCAGCCCACAGCTTACCTGCTAGAGAGCTAACGTTGAGCCCTGCGGTGGCGCCCGCCAGCGTCTGCAGTGCCCCAAGGGAAGCCATGGGATTAACGGAGGAGCTGCTACTGGAGCTAGGTGAGGAACCTGCTATTAAAATAACATCATTAAACTTCAAGCAATGTTTTTTGGTCCGGATAATTGAACTTCTTCATTAAGTTATTTCTGTAGAAAAGGCTAGTAAGGAACAGATCAAGGCAACACAATGCGCTTTATGGCAAAACCCCCACATCCCAAGCTTGATTACCACGTTGTTCGTACCTTCTAATCCCTTCCTACATCTCTGAAAAACTTCTATTTCATCATAGCATCTACTCTTCATAACAACAATAATTTCATTAAGTGTAAGATACCGAAGATTCAAACAATGTAAGAACGTTACCCAAACTTTGCACCTCGACAGAAGGCGACCAGCAGCAACGTCCATCTCCTGCTGACTCACGTGGGTAGCAATCACTTCCTACATATTAACATCTACCCTGGAAACACCACCCAAGGTGAAAAAGACCCTAAACACAGATACTAGGGACACTAAACCAAGCTCCGGTCACACTGAGCGTATGGTTTTCCCACACTGCCAGAACAGGAGCAGCAGATGCCCAGATTATTCTGACACATGAAATAATTTTCCATTAAAACCCCTGCTGCAGCAGCTGGGGCTAGGGCCAAGAGAAGCCTGGGAATGCACATCCAAAACACACAGGCCAGCCTCTGTTGACTGTGCCACCGCCACCCCCAACGGTGTTTACTCAGCACGAGGAGCCTGCAGAAGCCCCGCCTCGCAGACCAACAGCTGCCACATTCTGCAACGGGCAGAGGCCGTTGGTACGTCAGAAAACAAAAAACACCAGAGAAAAGGTTTGCCACGCTGGTCCTTCAGGAGAAACAGAAGTTCAAATGAAGGTCGTCCACACAGATTATGGGCGTGATAAAATAAGAAGACAGCACAACCAGCACAACAATACTACGCACCCCTGAGTTCAGCCAGCCCGGCGTGTAACCTACCCACAGTCCACAGACTCTGCTCCGTGTGGACTTCCAAGCTCCCCAAACACAAGAGATACCAGCGCAGACGAGACACAGCCAAAAAGGGAACTACGCATAAAGACTGTCTGGATTTTTCCACCAATGATGCAATTTGAAGAGTCTGGGAGCGACGTCCAACTGAACGTCAGGTGAACAATTGGATGCCAGATGGAGAGAAGTCAAGCCGGTAGTCATCTCATCTGCAGCTGGGTTTAAGAGGTTATCACAGCAGATGCTGCCATATGTCCCACAGACAAGGAAGGTGTTTACTAACACGTGGTCCCAAACAGCTACACACGGAGTTTTCTCAAGGTCTAGGTATGGTTCAGGGGGGATGCTCTGGATGTGCAGAGTCCAACAGTCTTCTGTGCGAACACACATTAATATTGATCACCTGAGTCCCGAGCTTAATCACTTTGACCACTAGTTTTGTTTTCCTTTTACATCCAGGCAGAGTTTTCTGCTGTGACTTGTGTCTGTCGCCCTTGTCCCTTCACTGTGCGCTTCCGAGAAGAGGCTGCCTCTGCCTTTTCTAGCACGACTGGCATTTGAGCTGTGCAACCTGCCAGCCCCTCTCCCCACCTCAGCACGTCAGAGAACAAGCTTGCTCCAGCCAGCAGACGAGACAGCCACCAGGAAATCTTAGATCCACACGCCAGTCACAGCAAACTGTGTCCTGGCAGCTCCCAGCTCTGCTACTGTGCGAGGAGATACGGGAGGAATTCTTAGATTCACCTTCATGCTTTCCCCACAATGAAGCAGCCTCAATGGGTTATCAATGCAGCTTTTCTATAGCCTCAGTTGGGGTTTTTTATCTTTTGTTTAATTATAGGATAGGATACCATAGCTGGGAGTCAAGATTAATTCTGAAATTTTAATCTCTGAGGTTTGCAGACAAGAAAGGTTTTACATAAAAAATCCCCTGTCCAGCCACAAAACACTGTTTGAGCTGAATGCTTTTTCTTGGGGATCTCTCTAAGTAGAAAACTGAGCAAAGCACCCACGGTTTAACTCCTGATCACGTGACATAAGGTTTTCTAAACAGCTTTTCCTTGTAATCTCTTGATAATCTCTTAGTCCAGCTCCTCGGTCCTCCTACGCAATACAAAAAGCTACCTGTGGAAACCGAAAACACCGCCTGGGGTCTCTCACTGTCTCAGGTGAGGATGTCAGCTCTGCAGGCTGGATTTCAGAACTGGGTAAGGCACTTGGCTTTTTATGAAAACCCAAAAGCAACCCCAAAACCAAACCCACGTACCAGCTGTACATGCTGGAAAAACGATACCCTGAAATTCCTTCCTGTCGGGATTCAGAAGTAACTGAAAACAGGACGGAAATAACTGAGTAGGATAATGATCCTCATTTGCCATAAAACCCGAGCGTGTCTGATGTAAGTACAATTTAAATTACTTTTTGTTGTCTTGTTTGTTGCATTTAATGATCACCTTTAACAACAAGGCAGCAAAAGGACACGACTTGGGCATTCCAGCCTCTCTGTTAGTGTGCATCACCTGAAGCAAAAAACCCCACAAAATCGAACCACAAGGAAAAAACCCCGAAACACCCACAGGAGAGCAAGATGCTGATCTTGATATGCAATCCACATGCTGTGTTCTAGACAACTGCTTCCCAACACATGTGCTAGGGGTCTGTTTATTCTGCTGCTGTGAGGTAGTTACAGTATCCTTGTCTTCCTTAATGCCAGAGGAGTACAAACTGTACTGCTCTAGTGCACACAACGCATCGCTTCCTGCTTAAGGCATCCTCCAGCTCCATGTCCAGAGGAACAGGGTA
>WEIS01084501.1:0-35134 GCA_013389965.1 Todus mexicanus
CTGTGTGTGTACCTGGGGCTGCTGGACCCCCAGCTCTGCAGAGCTGCTCTCAGCAAGATTTGGGCTCTTGAGACTTAAATAAAACGCCCTTGTCTCAAAAAGACGCCTTTTTCCAGGACTTGCACTAGGAGACTGCAGCAGGGAGGTGGAAGGTAACTTAGAGACAATGATAAATTTTCAGGAGGTCTCTTCTTCCTATAGGCAGGGGTATTCTATACAGGAATCATTAAACTGGCCCCCAAACTGTTAGTGTTTAGTGGCGACAAATCTGAAAGGTGCCGGTGACCAAGTTAGATAAACTTTGAAATCCCTAATTGTTCTGTTTTTCAAACGCACCCTCTCGGTAATGTTCAGTGCTTTAATAACAGTTTCCTTAGAAAGTTCAGCGTGTTTTGTGTGTCACGATGCCAGAAAAATTAACCTGTAGAGAAACAAAACAAGTAAGTAATTCGAAGGGAAAGGTCACTTTTCTATTCCTTCCTCCTACCTGTTGAAAGCAGTTGTTTAACTGTGTGTGTTTGGCCATCTGAAGTGGTTCCTCCTCAAGTTTTCCTGTCTGCATCTCCCTTTCGACGTGGAGAATTTCTCTCTCTTATCGTAGTCCTCGGTTCCTTTGTGTACAGGGAAACAGCTGTGGCCACGTATTTATCATGAAGTCATGAGCAGCCACAGCGTGCAGCAGGGAAAGGCTCGCTGGCCACGGCAGATAGTAGCACCGGGAGGGCATCGGTGGGTGCGTCGGTCCCTGCACAGCTTGGGGAGCCTTATCTCGCTGGGAGCGGGGCCAAGCTGCCGGGAGCTCACGCTTTGTTTTCTCCTTTCAGTGGGCTCCTGTCCCCACCAAAACTTTGGACCTAAAGTGCAGCAGGCAGTCACGTAAGAAAAAAGCATCAGGGAAATACTGGGTCGGGGATAAAGTGAGGACGTAGGCTGGTGTTGAGATCTTAATTGTGCGTGCTTGGCAAGTAGATAAGGTGGCTGGAACCTAATCAGAGAGCGGCCAGTCGGCTGTGCTGGGGGACAATCGATGTCCCCGGGACACAATGGGAGGGGAATTATGTACTCACACGCACACAGAGAGAGGAAGCCTCCACTTGACAAAGTGGATATTTTTCACATGTAGTTATTTTCTTCCAGTTTCGCCGCTGCCTATTGCCAAGAGGCTGCAGATCGCTTTAAAAGTGGCCAGAGGAAGTGAAGTTACAGCAAGGAATCAAAATGGCTAATCGCTGAGTAACTGTATTTCCATACACGTGTGTCATACATACAAGTACACACAGAAATATGCGGTCACCGGTGTAACGTCATTGCAGGGAATTAGTCCCCTTGCTCCAATGGCTGAAACCACTTGAAATTCCTAGGGGAGACATCAGTAGTTTTTTCCCAGCTGTGATTCCTCTTCCTTTGCTGCAGCTTCTCCTGGAGCTCTCAGCTGGCCAGACTGTGGTAAACTCTGGTTCTTACTTCTTTATCTCAAGGTCCGTGAGCTCTTCTCCCAATGCCATTGCCTCTCCTTTGCCTCGTGGTACAGACCGAGATGTGCGTAACCTTCTTCTTTGCTTTGTGGCTTTTGTACGGCTTGATTCCTGTGCAAACCCCCTCTTGTCTTCTTTTCCTACATCTCTTCAAGGAGTCTGACCTTTTATCTCCTGCCACTTGACACATCCACATTTTTATTTTTATTTTTAAAGTGATGTTTTGCAGAATGCTACAAAAGACCGAAGCTTTAGGACCTCCTTGTAAATGTTTGATGATAAATACTACTCGGGAATCTTTTGAGCACACCTGCACAACATCTGGCTCTTCAGCAAAAGCTTAACTTGTTTGCCTGAGTGTTTTAATTTTTAATTATATGTGTAATGACGTGGACTGTTTGTGTATTGTATTAGGCACATAAGAATTGTAGGTGATTTTGCCTAAAAAGAAGTAACTTCTTGATCTCTATAATCTGGATATTTCTTTTTGTGACAATAACTAGAGCCAGATGGCTCAGAGGAAGGTGTAACACTTTGACTACAGTATATGGGAAGGTGTTTTGGTTGTTGGTTTTTTTTTCTGTCGTGCTAGCCAGGGATCACTGGACAGCTGAAGTCTGACTCTTAGCACTGATTTTTGATGTGTTTGACCCAAACACCCACACATACTTCCACACGCTTCTTAATAACATGCTAGAGATATAGCCCAGTCCTACGTTCTCCCTCTGAGTAGCTGAACTGCCTCACCAAGTGAACTTCTGCAGGCACCTGGACCAAAGTAGCTGGAGAAGCAGCTAATCCTATTCTTAGCTCGGCATGCTAGTTATCTGTGAGAGGACAGCCTGCCAGAAATGTCTGGTGACATATTTGTCCAAGGGAGGGAGGTTTTTGCCAAGATGCTGTGGGTGCTGCTGTNTGCTTTGCCGCCGGGGCTGGCATTAAGGCAGCCAGTGAGGTCCTCCGAAGCAAACGTTTGCAGGCACCCACCCTACCCTTCTGGGGATTCCTACACCAGGAACTCCCTGAGGAGAAATACAGCTTGCTCAGTGTGTTTCCAATGACCCTAAAGTCAGGTGCTTAAATTGAGTGGTGTGAAGCCTCCCCTGTGCTGCCCGAGCCCACTTCTGTCCAACTCCCTGTGGCACCCAGCTTGGAGAGACCTGCTGCCTCTATTCTCCTCCTTCTCTGGGGAGATAACTCTCCAGTGATAACTCCACAACATGGGTGGCTTTTTTTTTTTTTTTTTCCTCTTACATCGTTTAGCATTTGTTGCCAGCCAGGATTTAGGCTAAATCTGTAGTGATCAGGATGACCCTAACAGGCACAGAAAGAGATTTGGCTGTGGGAGTCCCTCTGTGGCAGCTCTGTCTGGGCTGAGGGTGATACTGGCAGGATCCATCACTCTGGAGCTCCTCTTGGAGGACCTCAGTCCTGTAGTGCTCAAGCTTGAAAGCTTCAGGTGCTCCTGCTGCAAACTGGGTGCGACTCTGGGGCCAAGTGTGACAAAGTTACGTAGGATGTGATACCATCTGAAAGAACATCATTGTGGAGACAAGAGGTGGCTGTGGCTTCTGCATTGTTTGCTCTGACCGTAAGCAAAGGTGGAAGCTGATCCCTGTGGACAGGTTTCGTCTGTGCTCATCTGTGCCCTGAAGAATGAATGCAGAGTATTATTGCTGTGGATTCTTAAAGCCACGGATTTCAAGAGTGGATATAATTTTAAAAGTCACTTCAATTCAACAGAAAAACATTTGGACCCACTAGGCAAGGAATTGTTTTTCATTATCTACATCTTGGGTAACAAATCCGTTCTGATAAATGCAGACAATATCAGGTCCATTGTTGTTGGCACCCAACGGTAATAGATAAGTTGTCTTGGGCAGTTCTAGTGGATGATGTCCAAAGATGACAGGCTTTTGCTGCTGATAAGTTCAAAGTAAATGTAGTTTTTTAGGTATATAAGAGAATTGTTGTTACTTCTGAGGACTGAGTGTTCCTAGTCCAGTTACGTAAGAACAAACAGTGACGAAGTTGGCTTGAAGCCTTCTTCAAGGTTTATATGGATCACAAAGAGAGTTCCCTACTTTGTAAAAAGAGAAAACTGGGTTGATTTCACACTTGAAGCCGTTCACTATGAATGGCTGTAGCAACACCTGGCAGAGGTCCCACTATCGCAGAATGAAGGCACCGAAGTGTGTATCAAAAACAAGCAGAGCAGAGCAGCCAGGCAGGACATCTCTGTCCAGGAAATCGATGCACCATTCATTCAGCCCTCCAGTGTGTTTTCCTTAGACATCCTGTGCCTCCTTCAGGGTTTTATAATGAACCGTAACAGCTTGTTCCTGCAGACAAAGCCTCGTGGTCGTTGGTACTCGCCAGGTCAAGCTCTTCGCTGGTGTGCAGGCAGGGACCCTGTGCTGAGTCAGCTTATTGCAGGGGGAGCTTCACAACTTAAAGCAAGATTTAAAAATTGCACTTCTGCTAATGCATAAAAACCAAGTGAAAAGCCAAGTGACTAGTCTTTAGAAGTCCTAGTTTGGACTTCCTGATAGAACAAGTTTTCAGGCAACTGACATTTTTGTGGTTTACCTGTATTATAGCGAAGTCTCATCTAGGGGGACTATTAGTGGTATGTAGTGAAGGGGCTGGGGAGGGGTCCAGTTTCATGCCCAAACTCCATCAGTGCCCTGCTGAGCCTGTAGCGAGGCACCTGGCCACCTTTGCCTCTGTTTACCCGTCAGTAAAATGATAACGAGCCCAGTTTCCCACCAGGCTGGATGCATCATAAGACATTTTAGAAAATGCTTTAAGATCTTCATAGGAAAGCTTATGCTTCTACAGAAGAATAAAAGGTGTTCACTTCTGTATGTGGTTGTTGCTGTGATACGTTCTTAAGCTTTGTGTACCTTTCTTCTGCTTTTTTGAGGAGTCCCTGCTCATAGCTGTTTCTCTTGTTTCTGTCCTTGCAGGAAACAGGGCTGTTTAACACCAAGGTTTATATGCAGAGGAGGTTGAGAGGAACATTATTGCTCTCTACAACTACCTGAAAGTAGGTTGTAGTGGGATGAATGTTGGCCTCCTCTCCCAGATAACTAGTGATAGAATGAGAGGTAATGGGCTTAAGTTGCGCCAGGGGAGGTTTAGGTTGGATATTAGGAAAACTTTCTTCACTGAAGGAGTGGTGAGGCCTTGGAACAGGCTGCCCAGAGAGGTGGTGGAGTCACCATCCCTGGAGATATTAAAAAAACATGTAGATGTGGCACTCCAGGACATGGTTTAATGGTTATGCTAATGTTTAGTAGACGGTTGGACTTGATGGTCTTGAATGTTGTTTCCTTAATGATTCTATGATTTTGTAATAATTCTAATTCAATTCAGTTGTGCGCGGTCTTTGCTCCCTTCCATTCAGTATTGCTAAGGCGTGGGGAGATGAATCAAAGATATCTTTGTCTGCATAGACATAAGAATGGAAACTTCTGAAAGCAGGTGGTCGGAAGTGATGGGGTCAGGAATAGGTTTGAATGCAGCAGTAGCTTGAAGGCTCTTTTTGACACCTCAGTGACAGTAGCTAAAATAGGCATTTTTGCTTTAGCCTTTGAATTTGCTGAACCTAGGGGGCAGATACTGCTTCACTGATCCTCTGTCTAAGTGCTACAGTATTTGCGGCCAGTTCTGGTATCCACAGCATCATCATTCATTCCACTGTTGTGAACATTTTCTGTGATTAACTGGCAGAGGGAGCCCCGGCCAGACTGGGATCTTTCTTTTGCTGTTTACTATCATCATAATAAGATATTTGACCCATACAGTAACAGCATTAGCGTTGAGTCCAAACCAAAATCTTTGGATTCAAAATGCTCTACACTTTGGGAAATGGTCAGACCCGAAATTTGTGGCTTGGCTCAAGCTCTGAATCAAATGAAACTGAACGTGCCTAGGATTAAAAAATCCTCTAGAGTCAGACGCTTTCTTTTGAGAGTTTCATTTTTAAAATCTCTGCTGTTTGCAATGCTTCTTAGGTAGCACTTCGCAAATCCAAGTTGGGTTTCTCGACAGGGTTTTTTCCCAGATCCTTTCATATATATGGATTGATTTCATAGACTTCTAATATAGAGGAAGCCAGTATTTCCCCCTTTGATTTTTGGTTTTCACCTCTGTAGTGTGTGGCTTTAGTTTTAAATTGTTCTGACACGTGAAGCTAAACATCTTAAGTGTCCATCTAACACTTTCCTTATATCCATCTAATACTTTCCCTTTGGAGACTGTGTGCTATTGCATCTCTAATGCACCACGTCTCGTGCACACCAGACTCTGTATGTTACAGAGAAATCCCCAGTGCATGTGCGGTGTTTCAGGAAAGCGTTAAATGCTACCAGATAGCTAGAGAAGGACTTGAGGACCTTGGGTTGAGCTTTTTTTTTCCCCCAAGACTAGTTTGTTACTTAACAGACGACAGGCTAATTTTCCTGGTTGTTTATTTTTGAGAAGAGCGTGAGCATTTTCAGCGCCCCTCTGCAGCAACTAACTTCNCTAAGGTTTTTTTTTCCTTGACATTATTCCCCCTGGAAAAAAAAAAAAAAAAAGTTAAAAATGAGGAAAACACAGTTTGGTACATTGTGTCGATAACATGAGGGTGGTAGGCATCCATAAGCATACATTTGAGGCATACCTTTACATGTCGTGCCTAAGGAAAAACTGTTTTCAAAACTGTGCTTCCTAATGCATCATCTAGACCTTACAGCTTGAACAAAACAGCAAAGGCTTAGTCAACTAATCTTCTCCTAAAGGTAATACCGTGATATTTCACTTCATTTTGGGGTGGTTGTTTTTTAAGTAAGCTCTGTATGCATTGCTTAACATTAAAAGGCTAAGGTAAATTATTTTCCTCTAGAAATGCCAGCTGCAATAAATCTTTCCTCCTTGCCACTCCTGTAATGGAGGGCTTGGCATTTTAAAGCCCTGAGCTGTTGACTCACCTTGCTTACAGAAGTCCCCTTCCTGCCAGCTCAGCTTTCCAGTGACCAGTGCCTCTGCTGCTCTGTGTTCTCCATCAATGGTCCTGGGCTGCTTTACCAGGCACCTTTCCTGAACCTTCAGGTGAGGCTGCATTCCCTTCCCCATAATCCCAGCTGATCTCCAGACATTATCTTCACACTTGCTGCTATGCAGGGACCCAGACCAGCCTCTGCCAGGTTAAACCTCTCTCTTTATTATCTACAGTACCTCAAAAACCTTCTTTCAGCTGAATGGCCCATATTTTAGGTGCAGGCTGTGCCGTACCCTGTGAATGCACGGTGTGTATGTGTACTTTGTGGTATGTGCTGATGGAGCTCGGCACGGCCGCTCTCTGATACTGCTTTATAACATTAGAAATATTTGCTTGTGTGTAATGTCAAGTCCTAGTTGTCATGTTTATTCTGTGGCTGCCGTTGCTGGTGGGATTCGGGCTGTGCCTACAGGAGTGCTTTTATACATTGGTACATTTTCAAAACCGAGTGCACCCTGCTGTTTGTCCCTGTCCCTAACTCTCTGCCCAGGTCTCTGCAGCCAGAATTCCCTTACACCAATCTGCCTCACTCCAGCTTTGTTCCAGACTAAAACCAAAATGCCCAGCTCCTTTGTGTGACTTACTCATCCTTGCTGCTTTGTCGTGCTTCATGAACTCACCCTTCCAGCTCTGGCTGGTAGGGACATTTCAGTATTATGAAAAAAAAAAACACCAAACCAACAAACCAACAAAAAACAACACAGAAAGGAGTGGGAGGAAGATATTCAGGTTCTGTAGAGCGAGGCTGAACTGACAGTATTAAACGCTTATTTGTGCTTTCTTCTGTTGCCACTGGAAAATGAGAATGTGAGGGTGGAGGAGAGAAAAGCGTTGTTTAGCGGCAACGCCTTTGTGCGAGCGCGTGGCAGCCCCGAGCTCTGGTGCGTGGCTGCGAGGTGCTGGATGCAGCGCGCTTCTGCCTGTGGTTGAGCTGCTAGGTGCGAGCGGCTTGGCCACCACCAGCCCCACATTACGTAAAGGTCGTCTGGCCCACAGTTAATTCTATTGCTACCAGACTTCAACGAAAGTAGAGACGCCAAGCGTTATATAACCTGAGGGGGAGAAGGAAGACGAAAATTATGGTGCCCGCAGATTGAGTGGGGAGGGTGATGTGTGTCAGTAATGAGTAATTTAGAACATCTGCGGACTTTTTAGTATTATTTTTTTTAGTGTTTTCCATTTCCCTGCTTTGTGGTAGAGACTTTTTTTAAAGGCCTGAAGGCAGTTGTTGTATCCAGCAATGGATGAATTTAAAGGCCTGGATGCCTTTCATTTAGGTCAGCATTCGAAATTGGAATCCAAATTTTGCTTGAATAACCTCAATTTGCCAAGTCTATGTGCATAAGGAAACTCACCCTGCCTCCTCCCAGCACCCCTCCTCCCTGTCCCACCCAAAAACCTGGAATATATATAGGGAGAGACCTGAGATTTCCCACGTCAGCATTAGCTGGCTGATGTGGTGTTACCTGGTGCTCTAGGAGGAACCACAGAGCAGTCACCAAGGTGAACACACCTTCTACAGGCTGATGTATCTGCTCTGCCTTTGAGTTTGGACATGCAGAGAACCCCAATTTCGCTCGGTGCTAATATTTCCTCCTCCGTCCCCATAAGCACAGTAGCATCAGTAGCACTTACGTTATCCTTTCCGTCCAGGAATGTTTTAGGGGTTTAGGAAAACTGTAAAGACCCAATGCTCTGCTTGCAGAAATAGATCTTCAGGCCATTCTGGAGCATAGCAGATCCCCACTGCTTGGGACAGGGCCAGCTGGACCTGTTTAACATTAAGCTTTCACGTTTATTTATTTATTTTGTAAGAGCTGATCTGTATTGGATGTTTTTTTTGTTGTCATCTTTCAAGAGAGGAGACCTTTCTTCTTCTGCATCCTCTGTTTAATCAGAAGGCTGAAAATAGGTATTTGGGGATTCCGGTGTTATTTATTTTTCCCTATTAGGAAATGAGTCATAAGTAAGGGACAACACAATCTCCAATCGGAGAGAGTTGGAGTTTGTGGATGCCAAGGAGGCATCTACTAATTATGAATTTAACTGCACAGTCTTAAAGCCATTGTCTGAACCTTACCCTGTTTCAAGGGTTGCTTTTACCTTTTTTTTTTCTTTTTTTTTTCTTTTTTTCTGAGCAAGCTGGAAAGGGCATTTCACTCTTTGTCAGTGAGGACAAATTCTGAGAGGTCCTGAGTGCTTTTTCATCCCAGTAAATGGAGGGGGTGTCACAGATGGTCAGCACTGCTCAGCACTCCCTCCATCAAATACACTGTAGAAGCATCTATTAGCAGAAACACTCATAAAATTACCCATCAATATCTCTGCATTTAAGCTGCCACATACTCATTGCCCTGATAAAAAGTCACGTGCATGGGCCAGGCTGGGATGGTTTTACTGGAAAGACGGCTGAAAAGTCATTTCTCTTCCCTGGGAGACAAGGAATGCTTGGGCTATTCTGCTTCATGCCACTGCCAGCTCTTTAAGTCCTGCTAAGTTCAGCATACCTCTCAAGACGTATACTGAGTGCTGCCTTAAGATGCTAAATATTAAAATTGGATGTATAAAATCAATTTTATTTGTTGCTCAGGACCTTTGCCTCAGCGCTGTTGTCCTTTGTTGTTATGTTATTGCTCTGAGATGAAGTCCTTTGTTCTCCCTTCAGTGCTGAAAATTAATTATTTTTAAGAGCAGAATGAACTTTATGTTAAAAAACATTTGCTTTCTTCATTAAGAGGTACAAGTGACTCTAGTTCTAGGGGAAAGCTATGTTGGCTTTGAAGGAAAAGTAATTACAAATAACTGTGTGCAAAGCCAGATGAGATTGGCTGGAGGAAAACATATCTTAATCCCTTGATCTGACAGTCGCCTGGCAGTCAAAGCAGGAAAAGAAAGTCACTGGGTTTTTTTTTTTTTCCATCTCTGTGAGGTGGGAAATGCACATCCTACTTCAGAGATGGAAAATGAACAAATAAGTCTGCTGGGCAGCGTGACAATTGCAGACACATTCTTCTCTTGAGAGGCTGCACATAGCCAGGATATTCTCGTTTTCCTGTGATAGGAGTATCACAGGGTCTGCCGGAGTCTCCTTTGGATCTCCTCTGGAATAAACTCTTTATGACCAAACAATTTGCAGTCTGAGGCAATTAAAAAAAAAAATATAACAGGAAGAGGAGAAGGACAGGATTTGTTTGAGCATCCATACATCTGTGCATTTTGTGCATAGGTGCATGCTTTGTTTGCACAGAGGAGGAACAGATGCATTGTAAATATTGTCCTTTTTTTTTTGCTTTGTTTTTTTTTGTTTAATTTTTTAATATTCTCACCATCCAATGGCTTGAAATGGCAGGGTAAGATGAGACATTGTCCTATCTTCTCAAATCCCAAAGCATTCCTTACCATTCTTGATCTAGACCAGAATTTCTTCTTCTCTCTCTCTGCCTCCTTAAACAGGAGCTGCTTTTGCGTCCCCCCAGTACAGGCTACAGGCATTTCCAGATCATGGAGAGCTTCCACAAAATTACCAAAGCTACGTCTATCTTGGGGCTACAGAGCTAATTGTCACCTTCTGAAGCTTTGCTTCCTCTTGTAAAGAGCTAGGCTGTGGTCAAGCTGTAAAATAGCATCTTGAACGAACATGTTTGAAGCTACTGATGTGCACAACAGTAGCCTATAGAAATACACCTAAGGAAGACAAAGGTTTCCAGAAATCAGGGTAATTTATCTGGGATCCTTTCCTCTGCACCTCAGCTCCACAACAGCCTAAGCCAGCAGCTCTTTGACAAAGCCATATGTTTATGTGGGGTGTTGGTCTTTTTCTCTAGCTGCACTGATGGTTTTGCTAAAGTATTTGCTGGAGGTGATGGGGTGAGGTGGCCTCTGTGAGAGGGAATGCGGGAGGAAATGGCGCAAAATCTCTGTGCAGAAATATGGTTAATGACATGAAATATATCATAACTGTGGCTAGTACCTGATATACCTGCTTTCAGAAGAGTGATGTCAATGTAGAGGGATCTCAACTGCATTTTTAAGTGCTTGGGGTTTGTCCCTTTTCTACGTTCTTACAGTTCCCATGCCTCCTTATATTTTGCAGAATAAATAAACCTCCGAAGAGTGTGTTAAAAATCATGCAGGTTAGGGGGCTGGACCACTGCTTATATTCTATAAATGTTTTGTGAAAACTTGTCCTTGGTTCCCCACTTCTCCCTCATCCCCAAACCAGAAAGCCTGGAGAAGCCTTTCCTGTGTTACTGTGTCCAGTCCCTGCCTGTGCCGTACAATGTCGCTGCCTAACCGGACAGCAGTCCATCTTGAAACTACTTAGAGTTTTTTGCCTTTGCTGCTCTTATTGTTCCAGATCCGAAGTGCTTTTCTTCTTTTTTTAATGTGAATTTATCCACAGCCACTTCACACCCATTTGTCCCTGTGCCAAAACTGTCCTCTGACTCAAACCGTCCTCCTTTCCCCTCTGATACACCAGGGCAGGACTTGTGTTTTCAAATGCTTCCCTAACCTGTTCTGGTTTCTTTCGAATGCCCTGACCTGGCCTGATAAATGCACAACCTCTGCACTGAATTTACAAGGGCTCAGGCTGGAGGCCTGTCAGGCTTGCTCTGTTTGAACTTTTCTTGACCCTGCCTTCAGCTTTCTTCTACTTACTTTACTTGTGACAGCATTTTTTATTTTATTTTTTCTAACGGGCCTCATGTCTATGGCTAATTTGTTTTACTTTTGTTTATCTTTGTATGATACCACCGTGGGTTTATGCCTCTTGTCACAACAATGTAGTGTAGAGAAACGTAGGTCTGGTACGATAATGGGAGCCTTGGGAAGTGGAGACAGAGGATGTGGTGTAGAGGAGTGCAGGCAGGGGATGATAAGCAGTAGGGCAGAGTGGTGGCACTGGAGACCTTGCAGCCATTAACAACTCACCCATGGCCTGTTAAAGAAAGGCAGGCCTGGAGCCAGGCAAAACTGGCTTTAGGGGTAATAAAGAAATGGCATCTGGCACACATAAAAGCCATCGTATATACTAAATGTGGATGTAATGTGGAGCTACAGATCAATTAATAATGACTAAAGGTGTAAAAGCATGTTAGCAAATGTATAAAAATGACCCCAAGTGGATCCTAGCATGAGGAAGAAGAAGAAAATATCAACATGAACATTATATTTCTGCTGGGGGAGGACTTCAAATGATGGGGATTCACAGAAACACCCCCAAAGACCAGTGAAACCTCTGACCTTGAAACTCAGGGAGACTGGGAGAGGATAGAAGCAGAGAACAGGGCAGAGAACTCTGTGTGTGTGTGTGTGTGTGTGTGTGTGTGTGAGTGTGTGTATAACAGTGCTCACTGTACTAATATTCATTCTTTTTCTGTAAATAACAAAACAGATCTGGACTTACACTGATTAGGATCTTGAGACTTTAGTAACCATAAATACTCGTCCTGTTGTATATATAAATAAGTATATATGTATGGTGTGCTTCCTCTTTGTTGATAAAACAAGATTCTGAGTGTAACAAAATGATCAATCATGTGACATTGCCTTTCAAATGAAGGCTTGGGCTGCAGGCTTGCAGAGACGATAAAGGTCCACAGTCTGGTGTCCAACACATCCCACCTAAATAATTCACACGCCCTTCAGCCTGGCCTTGGCTGCCCTTAGGACCCTTGGATGTGAATACGCATGTTGCGTCTCAGGCTGGGATTACATCTGTGGTGGCTGTTCAGGGTGCACTGGAGGAGGCACGAAAACAAAAGACCCTTGAGTGGCTTCCAGGGAGGCCCTCGGACCGTGTTAGGGAAGTCTCTGTGGTGAGACAAACTAATTCTTCTAAAGTTTCTGTGCTGTGGGCAGGTGGGGATCTACTCAGTACCTTGTTAAATGAAGACGAGTGATTGCAAAGCAATTTTCTGGTTCCTTGTGTCAATAGGGGAGAAGAATAGAGAGTGAGAGAGGGGAGATGCCGTCTCATACATTTGATCTTGTGGTGCCTATCTGTATCCTTTCAGGTAGTAGAATAGGACATTTGGCACTTGACCGTGGTGCTGGGACTCTCTGGGCAAGCTGGTCTGATCAGAAACAGTCTCATTTCAAAGGGACTGAAGGGTTCCCATTGACTTCAATAAGCAGTCATCTCATGTCTTCAAAGCATGCCTCCTTGCTGAGAGCAGCCTGATGCTCATCTTCAGGACATCTGACACGCCTTAGCAAAGCATTTGAGCAGACCTGTGACACTGGATATTCCCCATCTTCAACATCTCCCACTCTTACAGTTGAGTAGAAAGGTGAAGCTCATGCTATAGTCTGTGGGGCAACAGCAGCACAGCTTCTTAAAGTTCTCTGAGTTCCTTCCTTGCTCAGGTTTTGTCCTAGATAGCCATAAAATTTCCATGTTTGATTTTGGTTTTATTACTTTTGCTACATCATGGACTGCCAGACTTTGAGGCCTGAGGTGACTTGTCTTCACTTACTATATCGAATGCTAAAAGGAGATAAAAATTTCTGTACTTCAAGCTTCAAAATGCCCTTTAATGCAGGAGGAGATCCGTGGGTACATTTAATGCATTTCATCTACAAGAAGTGCTTTTAAATGATGGCTGCATTAAAAATATTTCCTAAAGATGAAGCAGAGTGCACTGGATATTTATCAACAAATAAAATTGCAAATGAAAGAGGCAGCTTGTTCGAGGTTTATCTCTGAAAATTACTGAAGCATTTACAGGAAGGTTTTGTCAGGTGTTTTGCATATTCATGAGCTGTAATTTCTCCAGTTGCTGTATTTAGTTGATAATGCCTTTTTTTTTCTTAATATATACTGTAATTAAAAATTTCTGATCTAGGTTATATGTCAATTGTTTGCTCAGGTGCACCAAAACAATTGGTGCTTTGTTTATTTCTTGTTTTAAAGGCAGTTATTACATGTTAAAACATCAGTTCTAAGAAGAAAATTAATACCTGACAAATTTCTTGAAGGACTTGGTAGGTTGTTAGACTCTTGACCCTGAAGCCTGTGACTACAGAACTGCTTGGCTTTCATTTGCCCAGAGCAGTGCGTGCGCTCACAAAATGCAGTGAAGAAAATGGAGCTCTAAAGGTTAATGGAGCAGGAGGCAGGTGCCTGTAAATCTATTTTAAAGGAAAATTCTTTGAAGTTTTGCAAACCTGTCAGAGAAACTGTAAATATCTTCTGGAGGGTCAGAGAGCATCTTCTGAAGATGCAGAGAATTTGCAGAGTGGTTTTAGAAAGACTGGTTGCTAGGACAGGACAGGAAAGGATGGAGGGGGAGATGTATGAGGAGGCAAAAGAAGGATGAGAGCAGCGAGGCACCAGGCAAGTTGGTTGCAGCAAAGCCAAGAACCATCAATAGCACTCATCCATTCTTCGTTTGCCATGGAGCAATGAAGATTTGTGTTTGTGTGAAGGCAACAAGAGGTTAGAAGAACCTTCTTCAGCAATCCATTCTGCACATATCCCTGTCTAGTAATTCCATGCTCAGAACTGCAGGCTTCTGTGATCTGTCTGGGACATGGAATCCTATTCCCCAGGCAGTAGTGAAGCAAATGAGATTCCAGTTAGAACAAATACTGAAAGCTGTGAAATTTCCCATGGACACAAACTGCAATTCCTTTTTTGAGAGAGTTCCTCCTCTTCCACATTTTGTCATTGGTTAGTATTTCAATGAAACACTGAGGAGACTGAGATATTTAGCTTTCCACCTGTATCAGCTGGTGTTCAGTTATATGACTTTATAATAATGTAGAAATCTAAATGATGAAGCTCAGATGATGCATTTTGACCTTATCAAATTGCAGTATTCCAGACCAGTCGAGTCTGAATTGTTTTGATCATTTTTTAGTGAAAATGTTGACAAACTGTGTACCTTCTCATGGAACACTTGGGTTTAATGAAAGCATCACTTCCCAGTGTGCCATCAAACAAAATGTCAACAGCTGCTGGGCTGGAGAACATGCAAGTGGACAATGGGAGGAGAGGAAAAAAAGACACATGTGTCATTGACACACGCACACACACACACAGAGCTGACAAAATCAATTCCAATTTACTCAAGTTGTCCTAGCATCACTTTCAATTACATATGCCAAGGAGAAAGCTACAGCATCCAGCTGTGGGAATCAACAAGACAATTGCACAGCAGTGGTGAAAAGAACAGTCAGCAGAGAAATGATTTGCATTTGCTTTTCTTGACAGCTGATATTTTCCTGATAAATTGCTGCCCTTTGTTGTTCTAGTCGCTTTGAAGAATCAACCCACTTAAAGGGGTGGGAGCTTTGCCTGCATTCCTGGCTTTCCATCGGCTGGCACTGGTTGGGGATGAAAACAGGAGGCTGAGACAGGAGGAGGAAGTAGAAGACTGTGTAGTAGAGGTAAAGTCAGCACAGTAATTAAAGATGTGCTGTTGACAGGGTGCTGCTCCAACGATGGTGTGATCTAGACTCCTGAGTGCTTAGGGTTGCAGTTTGACGTTCAGAATCAGCAGATTCCAGGGAGGTGGTTGAGTCACCGTCCCTGGAGGGATTTAAAAGCTATGTAGATATGGCACAAGAGAACATGGTTTAGTGGTGACCTGCAGTGCTGGGTTAACAGCTGGACTTGAAGATCTTAAAGGTATTTTCCAACCTAAACAATTTGATGATTTGGGGCCAGACTGATGTAAGGAAAGAGGCTTTTGTGGCTTGGCGTAAGCTGATCGCCATCAAAACAAGTAGGGAGGCTGCAGGCTGCTGAGGAGCTATAAAGTCAGATATCTTCTTCCTCTGGAGTGGGGGTTGTGCCAGTGAGAGAGGAGAGCCAGAGAGACTGTCAAGGCAATTCCCATTTAAACTCTACGCTGTGTCTGTGCCATGGGATTTCTCTCCTTAGTGAGCCCCAGGAAGGAGGACATAGAGGGAAACATTGGCAGCAGGATATGTGAAAGGTGCCCGTATCAAATACGCAAAATTGTTCCCCCAGGATTTCCCTTCAATGGGGTCACATTGTTGTTAAATGGCTTGTTAAATAGGATTTAAATGGCTTATTAAATGGGGTTCCCAGCTGGGTGGCTCTTAGTGGGCAGACTGGTCCAATTATTCCAGATTTGCCCTCTTCCTGCAGGAGCCCTGCACCATCTAATGCCAATATATCAGCAAAATTCACTTTTGCATGAATGTTATTCTAGCCTAGGATCTGGGCCAGGCCTTTATTTCTGTTAATTACAGATCAGTCATTCTTCTTCTTTTCTAAATGTTGAAAAAATGTGTTTTATGTGCAAGAATGGCTGATAAGTGATACACCCACAGGAACATTATATTTTTCTAACATCCGCCTCTGTGTTCTTTCTCTAATTTGCCTGCCGCTGTCTTTGTAGAGGATCTGTCTCCTTCCTCTAGCACTGTTCCCTGCCTTCTAGATGCTTGCTTTCTTTTCAGCCACCTTTAGTTCCTACCACTGGCACATCAGCTTATAGCTTTTTAGTGCTTTATCAGTTGGCGAGTGTGAATTTGCTCTTTATTTCAGTAATTCTGTGTAGATCTTCACTAGAGGTTTAATCATAAAACCTCCCTCCCTTTTGTACCACATGAGTGAGCTCATGAAGGTAGTGGTGGTCTTGGCAAGACCAGAGCAGGATCAAGAGTGACACACGAGGAGCACCACAAGTACCATCTAGCTCGTTTCAATAGGTAATCCTAATCTTAAAGCTTGTTTAGGGTGTCTTCTATGTAGCATCTTCATAATGTCTCTTGTTTATTTCAAAATAGCACCTTTGGTCATTGAATAAGACTTCTATGAGCATATGGGTTTTCTTAATTACACCGAGACAATAGCAGGAGGCTCTCTGCGTTAAAATGATGGTCTGCCAGTCTGAACTGGCTTTATACTGGTGAAGATGTTGTGTCTCAGCACCGGTGGCCCTGACACGTCCAGTCCTCTTAAGAATAATCTTGGACGCTTTGGGCAACATTTTCAAAGTGCCTCTTAGACAGAGAGCCCACATCCCTTCCTTGTCACCAAGAGTGGAACTTCAAAGTGCCAGAGTCACCACGCGCAATGACTGTACTACGCAAATGACGGCGTATGAAGTGCTCGTTGCACTTTCCCTGTGACTGCGTATTTGTCCTGTGGAGTGGGCTCTCCTAAAGTGTGGACCTTTGATTCAGGAATGCAGTGCTGAAATCTCAGGAGATGTTGAAGGCAGCACCGTATGAAAAATGTGTGCTTTGTCTGGGACCTGTTCCCACCGCTGTTACAGCTAAATGGGGAACCAGCAGCCAAATGATCCCCTTGAAGTGCAGAACCTTTCAGCAGAGGTTGAGCTGGCTCAGCACAGTGCAAAGCACCCATTTTCCCCTTAGGCCCAGGGATGGAAACAGACCTGGAAGGAGCTGGGGCACTGGGTGCAGCTTGTGACACTTGGAACTTTTCATGTGGGAGTACAACTTTGTTCCCTAGGCTTAACAAATCAGCAGAAGTGGTGTCCCTTCCCCAAGACACCTGCTGAGGGACAGCATTACAGCCTGTCCTCTTCAGCCTCCTATCTGGTATCCTTTGTATACCAGCAACGCTTCCCTTCAAAATAATGCCTGTAACTTTTGCAGGTTAACCTCATTGTCCTGCCTACAGAGGCAAATCCCTGGGCACTTTTAGCAGGTTGAGCTGGTCCTTCTTTCTCCACGTACCACACTTCATAGCCAGGTTGAAACCTCCCCAGAGAAGATTCATCTGTATTCATTCTGCTTGCCATTTCAGACCTGAGACTTTGTTGGGTTTTTGAGTCCTGTATTTGAAAACCACCTATCACCAAATCTGTCCCAACCTGAGATGTCTGAAGGCACATCTTTGCATGGGATGATGTGCATTTGCTGCACGCATGTGGAGGAAGGGCCATTGCTGTGCTGTGGATGAGGAGCTGAGAGAAGCAGTCACATTGCCTTGGCACGCCTGGCCAGGAACAGGCCTGGAGCCAACTCCTGACCGGGCACCTTGCTGTTCTCACCAGCAGGCCTCAGCACAGGCTGCCAAAAAACCACTGAGGAGTGTGAAATCTGTTTTCTGGGGAAGAAGCTCACACCTGGGGCTAGAAACATGGTTCTCCTTCCCAGTCTTTTGTGGCTGTGCCCATCACATCTGTTTGAACTTGCTGCCATCCAGCAGTGGATGTGCGAGTCGCTGCTTCTCCCTCCTGGTTTATCTGGGCTGCAGGGAAGAAATGTCAGAAACACTTCACCAGACTCTTTGAGCTTGCTGCGGGAAGCCTCCTTTGCGTCTGGCTGCAGTGAGCTGCTCTGGCCTGGCTGAATGTGGTGGGAACAGATCAACAGAGTGTGAAAAACTCCTGAGAGCTTCTAGGGGTGGATAGGATGGCACAGCTTAACATCAAGAGTGAACAGAGCCCCAGAGAGCTTTCAGCTTCTCTATTGTTTGTGTGGGGTACCCATATCTCAGCCAAGGGCAGACTGGGGATGAATCCACCTTGACCATCTCTCAGCTGAAGTAAGAGTGGCACCAGAGATGAATATGATGCATAGTTTCATCTCTACATTCAATACCAAATAAGACCACATACATTCTTGAAATAGCCCTCCTTGGGTTTGCATCAGGGCATTCAGGATAGTCTCAGCCAGGGATAGATTATGGTGGCTTGGAAGCTTCCTCACTTCACTGACCAACATCCTGCCTACGGGATATGAAGAGCTCTCTACGGGACACAAGATGCTAATAAATGATGAACAGGAAATCAACAGGAGTGCAATTATGTTGCCCTGCGGGGTTTCGCATAAACATGCTATGAGAAGCACACTTGTGTGACTAGGAAAAGGTATCACAGCAGAGAGGTTTTAGATTTACACCTCTGCGTTGGTCCTTCAGGCATTGCCCCCTGAAGCAAGCCTGAAGGACGTGGAAGGGGCACTGCCATCTGGAAAACAAGCCCTTGGACAGGGAGGAACTGATAGACCATCTTTTTCTTTGAGCTGTCCTTTCCAGGAAAGTTGCTACCTCCAATATAATGTCTCACTCACAGGCACGCTGCAGCATTGGAGACCATCCCAGTGGTTGTGTCCCACCCTTGTTAATATTTGAAGGGTCATGCTTCTCAGGGTGTTCTGGTCAAAGTGTGTTGAGAGAATGCTTGGAAATACCCAAAACATGCGTATTTGATTCTGTAGACAGGTACGTCTTGAAGTGCCGTAACTCCCACTTTGAGATGGTTATTTCTTGGCTTCACAAAGCCACGCTTCACTCTTTGATTTATGGCAGCAGAAGAGAATGAGTCTGAATTTAAACGTCTGGCTTTTGAAGGCCTGAGAAATTAATGTGATTCACAGAAAGGATTTTCACAATCAGTAGCTGGGGTGGCCAGCTCTGCCCTTCCAGACTGTATCTTCTGTGTAGCAGCTGTTTGAAAGTGGCCTTCACTCTGCAGTGGGCACATCTTGTGGCACTCACCAATACATCAGGAGAGAAGCTGGGGGAGCCCTGTGAGGAATGTCCTATACTGCCAAGAGTTGCAATGCTTGCGATGCAAAGACAAGAGAGCTGGGATACAAATCATGTAACTTGGTGAACCAAATTATTTATGGTATTTCTTTAAATCAACGAGGAACCCATTTGACACCCTGGCCTTCCAGCTATTGCCATCAGCATCTGTCATGTTCTGAGGAAATAGGATTTCACCTGTGGCTGAGGGGTTTTTAAAGCAGAAGGAAAATGTGGAGGTGGGTACAATGTGGATTCAAAGCTTCCCCTCCCTGGATCTGCATCTTAATCATCCTAAGGAACAAAGCCTCAGGAGGTGTGCCTGAAGCATAGGTCTCTAAAGGCTAAGGTGCAAGAAGAGCAAGTGTCAGAGATGATGCTGTGCTGCTGTGAAGGCTCAGTGCCCTCCTAAGATCTCTGTATGTGAGGTAGATTTTTCCACCGTGAGGCAAGCCAGCCTTTGGGCAGCTTCTTCCCATGCAGCTGTACACACACTGCCCTGATTCAGGGGCTGGGCTGGCCCTGGATTTTTATATGTTCAAAACATTCGTCTTTTATTTCTGTCGCCATTCAATATTATGGGAAAAGATGTTATCACAGCTAATGTGTGCCGTGTCTGTGGAATTTCTTGGCCTGTGAGGGTTCATATTGCATTCATGTATTCCATGAATTGGGCACAGGTTTTGCTTCCAACCAGGATTTTTTTTCAAGGGCATCCCAATAAGATGAAAGTGTGGTCACCGAGAGAAACCACAGTGTCAGACTATGGTCTTGAGGATGTTTTGGATGGCTCTGTATTTTAATTCTTGATTTCCCCTGGCGTCTAGAGAGCCAGCAATTTATGTGAAATCCTAAGGGAAGGAAAAAAAAAACCAAAAAGGAGAACTGGAGGAAATGCCTTAATTTAATTGATCGGAATATTTTGGAAATTTGTGTATGTCCTTCTTTGAAAAAAGAGGTAACTGGAGAATAGAAGAAATACTGTGTAAAATCATACTGAAGCTTTAGCATCACATTTTTCCATGTTGTTTCAGCCTTCTAAACATCGTCAATATGCTGAAAAGAACAAAGTGGTACTCAATGATTGACAAAAAATATAATACGGAAGAGCAGTCAACCTGGGGAACTCACTGCTGCAGCTTTTTGGCAGGGAGTCATAATTTTGTAGGAAGATTTTGAAAAACCTTGGTGCTATCATGGTTTATAAAGTTTGTGGTTTTGCGTAGGAAGGGTAAGAAAATGAAAATGAGATCTTGCAGCTCAGGATGTGATCTATCATTTGTCTCTTCACATGGAGCACTGCAGTAGGCAGCTTCAAATGCTGTTTGCTGAAGTATCAAGCAGAAACAATGAACGACTGTTGTGATCGAGGCTGAGAAACCTTAACTGATAACTTGCAGCTGGGTGTATGAATCATCTGCAAACCACATCAGCATTGTCTTACGTATATCAAAGCTGATCATTTACTATATTGTTCTAACATACCTGCTACAGTCCATCTGGGCTGGAGGAAAACAGGAAAGAAGGAGGCTCTCGGCTGTAAATGAGTATCTTGTTCCTTCCTTTGCAATGCCAAAACATTTATGAATGAGCTTTGACTCTCAAGTAGGCTAAGCTGGTAAGGGCTTTACATGTTTCTGTCCATTCATAGTTCATTCACAATGTTTACCCTTTGTCTAAGCAAGGGTAATTGTTCTTTGACTTTGTGTAATAATTCATCCACGAGCCCATAAACCAGCCCTGCTTCCCAGTCCTTACAACCTTTGACAGCACATGCGAGGTTAACTGTGCTAATCTGTAACATCAGGAAGGCTGAGAAGCCAGACGAAAGATTCATCTTTTGTCTTTACCCCCTCGCTCCAGCTTTAAATGGACAGTCTCTAATATTTCTTAAATTCTGCACCATCTCCACAGACGGGCACTGCTTTGTTCAGGGGTCTGGCCTAGGCCACGTGTGCAGAGGTTTCTATTGCAGTGTTCCACCAGGTATGAAAATCGCTGGCTGTACATGCAGGCATACTGACAGCATCCCCTTCCCTCTGAATTTTGCTGCAGAAAACTAGCATTTAGCTATTCTGTGTGAATCTTTCCAAACCTGTGTTGTCTCTTGCTCACAAGCAAAACTCTAGTGATGTGCAGCCGCTATTACTTTACAGCCACGATGCCTGTAAAGGTGGTACGTGATAAAGCGAAGATAAAGTGTATCCGAGCAATACGCTGCAAAGCCGCGCGAAAGTGTGGTATGGCATTGTGAGAGAGAGTACAGGAAAGCTTACACACTAACTTCACTTTATATAATCCCAGTTAAAGGGACACCGTAGTGTAATCAGATCGAGCCGTTGGTCTGTTGTTGCTGGAATGATATTTGTGATAAGCAGCTTTTCTCAAAAGACTGGTGTTCATGCAGAGTGCTGTATTCCCAGGGTGCATTTTTGAGGGTGCTGGTGTATGTCTAAAGTGGTCAGCTTGAGGCTGCCTCCCAGTTCTTGGGTCCCAGGGGAACCAGGAGCAGATAAAGTGAGACTGAGAAGCTCTGCAGCAGAGGGAGACACACAAGCAGGGCAAGCTGTTGTCCCTTTGCTGACTCTGGACACAGCTGCACACGAAGCCAAGCATGATGCAGAGATCCCTGACCCTGCACAGACCGGGTTTGCTGCAGACATGCAAACAGCAGTGCCCTATCGGGCTGCTGTCATGCCCAGGATAATTAGTGGAGGATCTTAGGTAGTGCAGCTCTGCTCCTGGGGAGCCCTCGCAGTGTACCTGCTCTGCCTCATGCTCAGGATACTGGCTCTCAAAGAGCTCATCTGCAGCATGATATTGAGCCCCATAGACACCCCCATTTTTCCTCTCAGGAAAGCAATGAATAAGACTGGGTATAACCCCCTGCCCTAATTTAACCTGCAGGTCCACGTTGCTTAAAATTTGCACCACAAGCAGGATGTAGGTTCTCTACGAGCTCCTCAAAGTTCACAGGTGTGACATGCCATAGAGAGCTGACAGCGACTCCCTTCTGACACAACCCTTTTTACGTCTGACCTGCTTTTTTCTGATAATGTTGGGTTTTGTCTTGCCCGAGCAATCGCTGTGGGTTAACAGCAGAGAGCCCTGCGTGAGGCGGCTTTCCAATAGCCAGGACTCAGCAGCTGAATTTGTGTCATAATCCCACCGGCTTTAATCAAGAGAAGAGACTGTGAGAGGCTTGTAAATTCCTACAGCAAAATTCTCCATTCTCATTCACGGAGCAGATCTTGCCTCCAATATGCTTATCTCCCTCCCCCCTGTGTGCAGAGCCCTTGACGTCAATGGAAGATACGCTCTTTCGGGGAGAGCAGAAGACTGAGGTCACACTCCGCCTTGCAAACAGAATAATGTCCCTGGCGTGGAGGCGAGAAAGCTTCTACGCTTTTGCACAAAAGCAAAAAGACTTGAAACAATGGCATGCATAGAAAAATAAAAAGGTAGACTGCTTGCAGGGGAGATATTTGGAGCTGTTATCAGCAGGCTGTAGAAGGATGCTCCTCTCGGTTGCGTTTAAAAATGTGCTGTTTGGCAGCCATGAATGGTGTGGAGGCTTTTCATTCATCCCCCCTCGCAGATCTGGAAAGGGACATCTGTCAGCACCGAACCCGAGCAGCCGTCGATGGCTGCGGCATGCTGTGCTCATAACCTGGGGCATTTAAATCAGAAACCAGAGGTCAAACTCTGCAGCTCAGCCGTCGGTGGCCTCGGTGATATTTATAGATTGCATTACATTTACTGCAGCTTTTCTGAGCGAAAGGTGCTCTGCGTGGTTAAATCATCAGAGGTTAAGTGTGGCCAGTTGTATTTAACCTAATGATGGATGATGATGTTTTGATAATTTGTCTGGAGAGTATATAAGCTTAAGAATCTGCAGAAAATATCAGATGTGTTGTTATTATCAAATTCCATTTATAAAGCTGCTTTTGTTGAGGCAGTGCTTTACAGAAACGAACATTTTCCCCTAGCATAAACTTTGAAATAGCATCCAGTTCACGCAGATGAAATACTGCCATTTCCCTCAAAGAACTGTTTGTTTCTTCTTCGCAATAAAGGAAGTGAGTTCCTAACTCTGCGGGAAACTTATCGCTCTGCAAATGAGGTTTGCAGTTGTAGAGAAGTACACTATAGTTCACCGAGGCCAAAAGCCAAATGAGGTGACCAAAGCCAAAAGAGGTGTCTCTGGGCGCTCCCTGCGGCGCTGCGAGGGAGGATGTCTTCTGCAGGACAGTTTCCTCCTGGGGTTGGAAGTCAATCAGCGTGTGGCTCATGCCGTGAAGCCTAGAGTGTGAACGGGTAGTTTGTATTGCTTTCATCCTGTCTCATGTTGCTGCTGAGGCTGTTATTATTCACCAGTTACCTTCTCAAAATATTGAGCCAATTAGAAAAGCAAATCTCTCTCTTGGTGAATGCCCAAAGGTGAAGCTGTAACGATGTGTGTTCTCCACAAGCCCTAATCGCGGGTGTCCCAGTTGCGCTTGGGACTGCTGGGCTAAGCTAACCCAAATTCCTTTCTGATATATTTTACACCTCAGCCAAGCCACACTGAGTGGCTGCTTTTGTCCAGCTTTGCAAACCAGGCAGCTGCGGCTGGTCAGCACTGGGATGGGAAAGCAGCAACGGGGAAGGAAGGGATGGTGCTTGGAGAACATCACTCGGAGTGGATTGCAAGGGAAAGCTGTGGCTATTGCATCAGGCTCTGTTGCTTACTGTGAACTCCTCAGTGCGTTTCTTGAAATGGTGGCTGTAACTGTGAGTGTGAGAGACAGATAAATATTTCTAGGATTTTTTCCTTGCTAGTTATCAGACAGGTGAGGTGTGGGAATTATGAAGAATAATTGAGACAAGAGTACTCCGGGGTCCTTGTGTTTAAACTCTGTATTTTTATTGTTTGTGTTTTCTTTTCTGTGGTGAATTTAGTGTCATACTCTAGAAGTTTACATATATGCATATATGTTGGGTGAGAGAACCGAAGCATATGAAGGTTTTAGTATCAAAAAGCCAAGAAGCTGCTGGGCTTTCATTTATATGCCAGCATTTTTGACCCCATGCAGAAGGAGAGCATGTTGCTAACTTTAGTGACGCCCTTTATTAAACTCATCTGATGGCTCGGGCTGCCTGCTATTAGTACTGTTTCATACGTGATAAGTGGTCTTACTAAGCCTTCTAAAATGAGTATAACAATCTAACTGGTGCCTGATGGGATATCCATCTTGTGGCTGACTACAAGGAATAAATTATGCTCTTCTACTGATAATTGCTCCTGCCTGGAGCTGAGGATTACAGTCCTGCGATGCTGATGATTAGAACTGGTCTCCGTCTTTGTGCACAGATGCTCCCTGTGATCCACTTCAGCGTCTGCCTCGGCTTTTCCAAATTGATTGCTCTTTGCAAAAGAAGGTAGGCACAGTATCCGATTCTGCAAAGGCATTCCAGACAGCTAGGGCCTGATTTAAATTCTGTACAAGACGACGACTGGAGAACGTGTCTTCTGATGCCTCCCGATGTCTTCTAGGTAGTTTTAAAAAGTATCCTTAGGTGGTTTTGGTGGCTCTGAAAATTGGATGGGTCTCAGTGAAACAGTATTCAGAAAGAAATAGTCTCAGAAAATTCAGAAGTATTAGAAAAACCTGTAAAAATTCACAGAAAATTTTAAAAGAAGCCTATTTTGGACTGAAGAAAGAGAGATAACTATAAATTTTTCCTCTTTAAAATAATTTCCCTGTGCTCCTTAAGAAGAATGGTGACAAAGCAACGTAAGAAGTTATGCTTTACGCTTCACTGCCTATTTTCTCACCCTCGGCTTAAAAATAACAGCTCTGTAGCACCTTCTGTTTTCTCGTGACGTCTGCACATACTTTATGAATAATCTTGAGGGGGAACGCTGTGCTTGATCTCTAATTGGGATTTTCCCGTCTTACCCGGTGTTGACTTAACCCTGCCTCCACAGAAGTCAAGAGTAAAACGCTCATTGATTTCAGCGTGAGCAGATTTTGACTTTTCAGAAATGTTCAGCCATATGTGTTCTCGTTTTGGAAGTATCATGTGGTTGCATTTGGCCCATGTCGTGTTTTAGTCACTCAGAAAGAACACGCTGAGTTCCAGCCTGTCCTCACCTGCCCTCCCAATTGCGAGAGCTGAGGCCCTTGGGGAGGTTTTGAGGGCCAAAAGTTTCGCCGTTGTCCTCTTTGGGGGTTGTGCTTGCTTGTTTGTTTTCCTTCCCAGATTTCAAGAAAACATAGTTCTATTCTAAGACAAAGAGAATGCAAAGATTTCTAATGTGCTGTGGAAAATAGATATGAGGGAAAAAAATATCCTTGAACTCAGCTTTTATGTTTCATTTGGTAATAAATGATGGCAAAAAAATTATTTTATTCGGTGTGATATAATTCAGTGTTTTAAAAGGGGTTAGAATGGTTTGGAATCAGAAGTTAAACCACTCTGTTTTAACCTTATTGCAAAGCTTTTTTGTTTTCTTTAAAAATATTTTCCTTAAAAACATTTTATTAAAAGATAAAATGTTATCAGAATTGACACATCTTTGAAACATTTACTTATGGCTGATTGGTATTTTCTGAGGGAAAAATGCTCTCCTGAAAATCTCCCTCTTGTTTTAGGATTTTGCAGTCTTTAATGTATTTCCACCCATCAATATCAAAGGGAGGCTTAGGAAATACTCTCGGTTCATGTTATGTGCTAGGAACTGATTGAGGGCAAGATGAAGGGCTCTGACTTGAGATCATAGGTGGCTTTAGCTAGGATGTGTAGCTGCAGTCACGGTTTGTAGCTTGGAGTGATAATGTGAGTTTCAGCAGCTGTGGATTAGAAGCACAGCCCATTAAATCTCCTGCTCTCCAGGGTAATGGCCCCTGGCAGAGGGGCTGCGTGAACAGACCTGTATCTGCTTCAGCCATCTCACCTGGAGATGTCATCACGAGCTGGAGGCCTTAGTTTCAATGAAGTATTTACATAGTCTAACTCTTCACCTAAAATCACGTGAGAATCCGTGCTAGAAAGAGGACTTAAAACTGATCCTCCCTGAGTCTAAGGTTAATGTCATTCCCTCTGGATTATCTTTCCTAGTCGCATCCCTGTCCTCCCATCTGCTTAGTCATCTGTAAGGTAAACTGAGCATTCTAGGGAGAGCTCTTCTCTAACCAGGGGTATAAGCAAATTAAGGAGACAAATGCAGTTAATCTGCACTTTCTCCCACATTCCCTGTGCTGTGTCCTGCTGTCATTGTGAGTTCTCCACTGTAGTCCATGAGGGATTTGCATTGGACATGCTACAGCCTTTAAGCGTGTTTCCTGACCTAGATCTGCCGGTTAAAGGATTTGCTGTCCCCCCTAATGTAACCGCACGTGCTGTCAGGGTTTTTCATGACTTTGTGAAAAATGAAATGCTGTCTTCACGTCACACGGTTGTCCTGGTTGAAACACACTGGGTTTGAGCAATGCGAGTTGGAAGGGGAGTCAGCTTGTGACTTTGAAAATGTGCAAATCACCCAAGAGAAACTTGTCTCAGATGTTTTTATGGTATTTCAGCTGAAGTTCCCTGAGAAGTGCAAAAAATAACACTCCTTTTCCTAAAAAACTAAGTCCCAAAACAAACAAACCCATAATAAATAAAAGTTTGCCAAGAGTCATAAAAATCTTAAACTGTGATTTAATATCCTGTCTCCCTTTTGTCTTAGTGGAAAAGGTCATCTAGATGAAAGACATCTGCTGTTGTATCTCGCTTGGATTTTGGGACAAGGCTGAAGTCCTGTTCCTGGCTTTTTTGTGTGTGCGAGCGAATTGCCATGAATTCCTTCTATTCAGTTGTCTTAATGTGTCAGCTCTTGAGGAGGATGAACAGGCCTGTGGCCAGTGATTTCAAATGCCAGACTCCATCCCTTATATTCTGCTCTCCAGGCTCCATCCTTTATATTCTGCTCTTCGGAGGTGGATGCGTGCCTGTGTCAGCGCTGGGTGAAAGACATCCAAATATGACTGTGTTCAACAGTGAGCTGGAGGTTCTGGCCAAAGCAAAGTGCTGGTGGCAGCTTATGGTGGAACTTTGGCCGTGATCAAAGTCAACCAACAAAGGATTTCTTCTGTATATCATAGAGGATGTCATCTTAGTGAGCTAAGTATAGCCATAGCAGGAGGGTCGAGTGCTGGCAGATGGTTGTCCACACTGTTTATCATTAGGACATTTTTTGGCAGTTTTGGCTTCCACCAGGTCCATATAGGGCTTAGACACAACTTGGTGCAGAGACTGTTTCCAAAGCCCCCATTCTTAGGTATCCTCGTTGTTGGATCCTGCATACAGGTAACATGAGACATTGCTTCATCCTGATGGGAGGCCGACATGTCCTAGATGCTAGACAGCTGGTTAGGTTGGTGGTGCTGGTAGTGAGGGTTTTCTGCTTGCTGAGAGTAGGCAAATATACAGAGGAGAATTTAGGGTTCGTGGACCAGAGGAAAACAAAATAAGCAAGAGGAAACAGGACTTTGCAGTCCACTCCTAGAGGCATTTCTGTGAGGGAAGAGAAGAAGAACAGGCTCCAGACCCTTATTTCTAGGGTTGCTTTCAAGAGTCAGAAGGATGTGGAGGGGTAGCAGCTCAGCTTGCAACAGGTCAGAGACAGAAGGTGGTGGATGTTGATAGTCAACAAGAGCCTTGAGGTGAAAAGAGGACAAACCTGGAAAATAGAAATAAGTAGTTAATGCTTGATATGGTGGAGATGGAGAGAATGGGGGAAGACAGAAAGACAAGAGATGGCAGGGGGAAAATGAAGGAAAACAACTGGTCTGACCCACCCTAATTCTTCAATGTTCTTTCCGTCTTTATGTTTTTATTAAATCTATTTGAAATTTAATAAGCACTAGATAACAGTGCATTTACAGTCCTTGATTTTTCTTGGCAACTTTTAAACGGGTTTTCAGTAATACCACCCCATTTTGAAAAACAGGTCTTCCTCAGAAAGCATTTGTGTTGATGAGTGGGAAAATTGTGACCCTTTGGAGCCGTGGGGGATGAAATCCTAGCCCTGAAAGCAAAGGCAGCGTCCCCAATGACAACAACAGGCTCAGGATGTCACGGGGAGTGCTTTTGGCTGCTGTACTGTGAGCTGGGAACTCTTAGGGGATGGGATCTGTGCTTGTGCGTTGACTTGTATAAAGAAGTCCTGAATTTGTTGGCCTCCAGGCATTGCAAAAAAAGCAAATGTTAAGCAAGTTCTCCTGTGAGCAGTGGAAGCAATGAAACATCAGCACCATTGGATTCTCTGGTGTCTGGTAACGGGTGAGTGTCAGCCTTATTCTCAGCAGCTCTTTTTGCTCTCTCCAGCTGCTTGTTCTCCTCCCGGCAGTAAGAATGTGGTGTCCAACCTCTGTGGCAAGTGACCAACAGGTTGGAGTTGGTGGAGGGGACCCACACCTGCGTGTGTATGGCACACACAGCAGCACCCTGTGCTTTTTCTCTGCGAAGCTGAGTAACTAGAATAAATAGAAAATCAAGAATGTTTCCCTTTACCATCTAGCTGCCTTAGTTATCTTGGGTCCTCTGACAGTATCAACTGGAAAACTTTTCAAGAAAGAGGGGTCTGGTGTTATTTTGGTGGGAGGTTTTTTTCTAATTAAAGCTGTGCGTTTAAACCGTCTGTGATAATTTCTTTTCCCAGTTGTACATGTGGAGTATCTCAACAGGACTGTAAAAGTCATGCTAATTTATGTGAGGGCAAAATTCATCTTTAAGCTGGAAAAGCTTTTGCTATTTTTGTTTGCAAAATGCTTTTGGGTCCTTAAGTGGAAGGCGCTGCTGAAAAGCCAAAAGATGTGTTGCTTTTCTTATTTTTATTAATATACTTTAAAAGCACCCCGGGAATATTTTACTTGATACCTGAAGCCAAGGCAGCAAAGTGCAAACCACTTTGTTGTTTACTAACATGGAAAATGGGGAACAAAGTAGATGCACCTTCTATTTCCACCCCCCTGCCCGCCGCTGCTGTCTTTGTTTCTCTGCTTCTGGGAGATAAATATTTCTTTTTTTAATACCTGAGTTCACTGCCTTTTTATGCGTAAAATACAAATAATTTAATTTTTTTTTGGTGTCACTGTAAACACTCTTGCACATCTCCCAAATTATTCTCCCATGAAAAAATTCCATACCAGGCAGCCTTAGATACCAAGCACTTACTCCAGAAACAATCTGCACTTATGATTTTGTGCAGAGGTGACTCCTCAGTTAAGATCCTTATCTCTGCCTCTCTCAGGGGGCTTGTTTAAGGGCTTGCTGGCATGTGTGGCTCCCGATGAAATCAGCTGGGCTCCTAGGTGCTTGACATAGCTGGGCTTGATCCTGTTACGGTTGAGAACTAGTTCTGCTCTTGAGATGCTAGTCAGGCTCTAGGGCAATCATTGCTTGCATTTTGATAGGATTAAATATACAAAAGCGTGGAAGATAACTGAAATACCTCGTATGGCAAGGCTGAAAGTCTAGCTTTTAGCTTGAAAATAAATCCCGTGTCTTCATGCATATGAACCACTTGTGTGTTTACTGGAGAATGGAGAGAGGCTCTTAAATCTAGTCATTCCACCAAAGGCAGAAAACCCAACCAGGGCAATTCTGCTTCCACTTTCTGCCCCTGATATCCCATGTCTCCCGCTGCTGTCAGAGGGGCCGAGTGTGGATCCATGCCATGCAAGGTGTGGTGCATGTCCACTGGCAGTAGGAGAGCCCACGCCACAGGAGCAAAGGGCAACCTGAACTTGAGGCTTCCTGCCCCATGTTTTTTCTGCACGTCTTTCCCATGAGCACTGTTTTCAGCCAGGGTCCTGTTTTTGTTGTCATTTTAAAATGTAATTTGGAATGTTAACTTCAGCCAGCTGAAATTATTTCCTTTTTGCCCCCTTACTGAGGAGGTTTATAAATATCGAGTTACACAGGAAGCAAATTCTCTTGTTATCAGATTGTTCTGTAGTCACTTTTCTTTTCCTCAAAAGCATAATGGCAAACTTTATCAGTGCTCAGTCATTTGTTTCCTATTAAACACAAGTGATTAAGATACTGCTTGGCTCACTGAGAAGAGTTACTGACCTGTTTTGTCTGCAAATGTAGCTTTAAATTAGGAGACACCTGAAACTGGTAGGAAGTGAGTATTAATTGGGTTCAAGTTCCATAAGCACAGATTGCATTTTCCCAGTGGGATGTGGTAAATAGCCATCACCAAGATAATATTAATTACATTATCTCCCAGAGCGGTCCCAAGAGGTGCTAAAATAGCACATGTGCCACTTGGGCTTAGATGCTTAGACACGAAGATCAGTGTTTGCTGCTGTGTTGCTTTGCACAGTGCAGAGCAAGCTGCGTCACTGGGGGAGCTGAGCGAGATAAGAGCTTGGATTTTCTGTGTGATTGCTTGGGGTTTTGCTCTCATGCGTTTAAAGATCAGAACACCATCTAAAGCAGCAGCCAAATTTCTTTTTTCTACCCTGAAACTCTGAAAGGAATGATAATAACAACCCAAAATATGGATTTTATGAAATGCCTGGACAGAAAATGTTGCTTGCAGCAGAGACTGTGTCTTCCCTGTAGGTTTGTTCAGCTCCAGAGTGACTCTCGGTGCCACACAAGCACTATATATACCCCGTTTATCAGCATCGCGCTCTGTGTGACTGACTTTATACGTGGTTGTGCCTCTTGTGTTTCAGTGGTGCACTGCCCTGGACTGCCAGTGCTGTCAGAGCTGGTGTGGCTGCACCCTGACCACTGTCCTTTCCCAAGCAGCAGCTTACAGGCTATTGCTGCAAAAGCCCCTCTATTAATTTTGCTCAGCTGGTAGGTCACGAGCCCTGAGGCTTGCGAGGATGGCCGTCTGTTCAGCGGAGGCCAGGTGGGAGCATGTCTATGTGTGGGTCAGACCACTCTCCCACCAGGACTTGCTCTGCAGCGGGTCTGGCAAACTGGAACTGCTGAGCCAGATGCGTCCCTCAGCCCTTTAGGACCATGTTAAGTCTTCAGGGAGAATGTTCAGCCCTCTAGTCCCAGCAACCTTCCTCCCTTGAGTATTGATGAGCGGCAGAAGTGAGAAGCAAGCAAATACACTGTTCAGTGATGACTTGTCACTAACTTCTCTGTTGGTAATTGAAGCTCAGCAAGCCAGATTCATGTGGGATGTAAGTACACTGGCCTCGGAGCTAGAATTGACTCTGACCTGATAATCAGACTTTTCCGTCTGGGCTAGAAAAACATGAACCTGGTGGTTTGTTAGGGACATGCTGGCAGACACTGAAAGACAGCAACGCTAAAGGCACCATTGTAATTAGCTCAGCCAGAGACTGAGCACGTAGATTTATTTGAAAACCAGCATGTCTGTTCCCTGGTCAACGTGACCTCTGTGGAAATACACTGCTGAAAGAGTATTTAGACTTTACTCACCTAATTCAGTGTTACGCATCCTTGTTGACGGTGTTACGTATTACTGCTATTAATTAAAGGTATCAGCATGTACCATAATGAGGGCAATGACTTTCGGCATAAGAAGTCACTTCACTCATCTCAGAAACTGAATGGTAGGTCGATACTCTATTTTTTTTTTAAATTCAGAAAGTGCTTGTTCCTTGTTTACGTAGTTTCGATTAAACACCAGTGGGGTTCACATATATTCGGATGAACGGGAAAGATGTGCCCTTCATTCTGTTTCACAACAGCTCAGAACTAACTTAACCACCTTAAAACAAAGGAAACCTTTCATCCTTGTTCCTACCACTCCACGTGAAAATCTGAATTGAAATGAGATTGAGCAACAAGAAGAAAACTAGCGAGTAGGCCTCATTCTTAACTGCAGAAGAAGCTGTTTCAATAGAAGAGCGTCAGTGAGTCTCACAAAATGTCACTAACCGGACAAAAAAGATCCCCTGGTATTTCCCACTTTTGTTACTCCTCCACGATGACACTTGCCACTCAAAGATACATTGCTGAGCCAGGGTTCTACAGGACAATGGAAGAGAAAATTTTTGTGGAAAGGGAAAATGTAAAGAAGAAAATTAGGGGTTTATAACACTTTTTCTTTTTTCTGTTGCTCTTGATTTTTCTTCAAAGCAGGAAGAAACAGACTCAGGCTGATTTTCATGCTGCAACTCACACTCGTCTAATTTAATTTTAAAATTATTTTTTATGCTTGTTATATTCAAAGATCTCGATCTGATTATGTTTTTTAAATGCAAGCAAAGAATCTTTCTTTCCAAAGCAAGCAAGCAGGATAATCCCTGGCTGCTCAAGTGGGCCCAGAAGGTTCTGTTTTGTGCTGGAGTCAGCAGCAGTTTCCTACAATGGCTTCGTTTGACCTGCACTGCTCTGACAGGCTGGGGCTGGCAACAATCTCAGCTTCAGCCATCAAAACATTCCTTTGTGGCCAAGCGCCCTTCTGCTTTCTCTGAAATATCTGGTGTCAGTTTTAACAAGAGGGGAAACAGACGTTCGTCACCATTAATTCGTCGGACAATTAAGCCGGTGATCTCTGACCTCCTGCTATTATTGGCTTTCAGAGCCAGGGTAAAGACCCCGCAGATATCTGTTCTCTGTCATTCCCTGCGAACTCCTCTAGTATTTTATTTACTCAAAGGCTTAACTTTTGCCCACCACTGGCCAAATGTATATGCTTCGTACTAAAAATCACTAATAAGCTGTCCCAGACAGTGACATTAATCTCCAAGGGGGGATAATAACAAGCAAAGGGAACAGCTGGCTGTCAGGAAAGCATGTGAGCAGGACTTATACATTTATTTAGATTTATGTACATATTAGAAGTGTCTGACCCTGGCTGCAGCTGCTTTTGGTGCATTGGGCAAGCTTGGGCATCCAGCACCGCTCTGAACCAGAATCAGTGGCTTCACACTGGAAGGTGTGGGATTGCTGCGTGGCAACATTTTCTTCTTCTTCCTTCATATTCCAGGCTATGACAGTACCTGGATTTTGTTCTCCTGGATTCTGTGGTGGTAGGGTCACTGTTCATTGTGGCCTGTTTCCAAGCTGCTCCCTGGGGCCTGTCAGCCCAAATCAATATCTTTGTTTAATTCTGGCCCCAGGCCTGTGGGGAAAGCAAGTGGAAGTGCAGGACTTTGTGAGCAATGAGGAAATAGTTAATCCATCCCTGGCACAAAGCTGCTGTTTTGTGTTTATTAAGATGGTGCTTACCAGCGCCAGCTCTTGGGGTGGGTGGGTGGGTGGGTGGGAGAGGCGAGACAAGAGCTGGCCAGCTGCTTGCATCATCTGACACTTACGCCATGCAACCTTCAAGCCTCATTTTTCAGTTGCTGCTTTTGAAGCACTTCATTAGCTAATCAGAGGAACCTTCTGCCTTTGCTTTACGACAAGTTTCCTCTTTTTTTTTTTTTCTTGTCTTCTGCCTCCTAATTTTCTCTTCTTATTTCTGCTTTTCTTGTTGAGTCCTTCAGCTGGTAGCTATAGTAACACCGGTGAATGAGTGACTGTAGCACACCGCTACGACCCACTCCCCTCGGTGAAGCTCTGTTGGGCTTTCACATGCCTGCACTGGCTTGGCACCCTCTCTTGTAGGGATTTCTCTGAACAACAGGGATGGTTTAGCCTGGGAGCTGGCTCCATCCTGCTATTTGCAGCTGCGGTCCGCACTGTATTGTGGCAGAAGGCATGAGTCACTGGCACAGCAATCTGTTACATCAGATAATCGCAGATTACCTCCATTAACCTGGATCCCTTCTGTAACCTTTTACAGTAATGATCCTAAATGCTGACGCATCCAGCTGTGTTACCATCATGTCTTGGGCTGTCAGGGATTTTTGAGACCACTGTTTTCTGTCATTTCAGGGGTGATTTAGCAGGGTCTGACAGTGAGATCCACAGAAAGGAGCTGTTGGTACCTTGTTGCTGGACAAGATGGTGTGCCAAAGCCAAGCTTTGTAGCTTAGTAAGGGGGAGTCTCCCCTAAAGCTGACCATGTGCATTCCCATCAGCCCTGTGCACCCCCTTCTACCCCTGCCATCCACATAGCACCTCTTTCCTCCAAAGCCAGAGTGTACGCCAGCACCTTTTCCCCTCTGCCAGCCAGTCACTGTTCACTTTAACCAGACATTTTGGGGTGGTATTATCCCCCTCTCCACATTTCCTCTGCAGAGCTTGTGAGGGCTTGTCATATACCTAGGATTTGATTTATGCTTTATGCATATGTCTGTAGCTGGGAATCTGATGCGTTATTTGACCAAGGAAAGCTGGAAAGCTGGGTGGGGTTATTATCTGCTTTCAGGGTAAAGAAGATGTGCTGATCCTGATCTCAGAAAGTGATCCCATCTAAGTCATACTACAATGCTGTACTTTTCTTCCTGGCTGACGCTGGAAGCAAAAGGGCTGAAGTGTCACAGGAGAGATGTTCCTCTCAAACAGTTCTGGCAGTATAGCCAATACACATGTTCTCAGGAGGTTCCCAGTCTAATTTTCACAATTTTTAGCTTGTTACATCAACTGTCTGAAAAATGGTGAGAGAATAGGGTGAATCCATCCGGGCATCATTGAAAGACACTTCTTATGGCTGTCGTGCTGTGTCCCTGCTCTGTGAGACTGATTTAATAGTCCTCTGGACCTCTGCAACAATACAGAAACACGACAAGATGAAACCATACTGGGCACCTGATAACACTTCCTCAGTGCCCTCCTACTCAAGTGCCCACGTCAGCATCTCTGCTGGGCTGGCATCTCTGGTGGCATCAAATGTGGGAGGAGAGACTGTGATAATGCAGTGATTCTGTAGAGTATTTGCATGCACAGGCAGCACGAAGGGGCTGCAGAGTTACTTCACATCAGGCTCAGTATAGCTGAGACCTGTGTGTTGCATCTCTACACATCTGGGGGCTGCCGTTCTGGCTGCTGGAGAACAGGACTGAGTACTCGGGTAGATTATTGAGATGCTTGAGGGACATCCTCTTTTGCCTCCTTCATGGAGACTCCACGCTGTTTCTTTCTTGCTCTTCTGGTGGCTGGTTTCCTGATTCAGACGTAAACCATCTCAACTGAAAAAGTGTACCGTTATTTATGTACGGAAAGCAAAAGACATCTGGATTTCTGGGTTCTTATCCGGGCATCTCAAAGCTT